>JAZGTK010003436.1:0-27375 GCA_036877625.1 Ambastaia sidthimunki
GTAAAAATACTGTATATCTGTTTGTGGGCCCCTATCTGGTTCTGCTGGCAGAATTATTAGAACGGTGCCTCTGGTAGACTATTAGAGTAAACAAACCTAATTCCTATCCTAAAACAAACACTAAACATTCACCTTTTAATCTACATATAAATCTTAATTAGAACCATGTAGCACGATGTCTGTTTAAGTTCGGCTTTGTAAATTAACTCTGGTAGTAGCTGCAGCTGTTGATGGTCATTCAAAAACCAGCCATGACAAAACATACATATAATACTAGTTTTATCAGTGTCTTTGGCATCACAGCTCAGGGCGGTTACTAGTGAAAGCTTTTCCTCTGAAGTTATCAGCCAATCAGCATTTTCAGAATGTAACTTTCCTGTGTCACATGTCATTTACAGCTCAAGTAATAGACTCAGAAAGGTTCTGTGCTTAGAACTGCATGCCCATGATTAAAGATGACAACATGGAGGTTCTATACATCCCAGCAACTGCCTTTGAGAAGAATGGCAACATTAAAGAATAGCTCACTCCAGGTGTTATAGATTTCTCTGCATATAGCTGCATGTAAGTGTTTCTTTACTAGCCCTTGATAAAAACCAACTGGCTACACAAATATCTGATATACAGTCCCATGGTGTCCTTTCAACTATAGATAGACTGGGAAATGCGCTGTGGGGAATAAGAGGTCTGAGGCCAGGATCATCTTATGCACCAAAAGGCCAGAAGTATTCCAAAGGTTGTAAAACACTTCATATAATTGGGGTGAAGGGTGCTATGCAAATAACACAATGAAAGAGTACATAAATCCTTGTGAATAACTGCACTTAATGATATCTCATACATATAACACAAATAAAATTTGTGATCCACTAAGGAATATTTGTGATATCACTGTTGAAATTATGATGTCTCTTTTATTGCTTGTTGACAGACAATCTGCCATGTGATTAATCTGCCTATTCTATCATAAATCCACTAATTTGTGATTATCAGGTGCAATAAACATTCCCACTTTCCCATTTATAAATAAATATTTACATTTTGTCACTTCTAAATTGATATTTTCAGTTTCAGTTTAGCAATTTTGTGTACATGACAGTATTTGACAGAATTAAACTGCTGTGAATATGTTTTTGACTGCTAATTTACACTGAACAACAGGGTATTGTTAGTACTCAGAGACAACTGTGATATTTCAATTGTGCTAACATAATGCTAACAACACAATATTGTGACAGTGCATTTTAAATTTATATAATGGTAAATGCTCACAGTATTTCAGTTTAAATGTAAATGTCTTTGAGGTTGTTCCACATATGACAGTCTCCAACGATTTCATTGCACCCATTACATGCATGCATAAACACACACATGCATGCATGCACTCACACACACATAAACTGTAAGACTAGCCAGTCAGGGATGAATAGAGAAATGTGTCTAATAAAATATATACTTTTTTATTCTTATTATATGACCATTGCTGCACCAGTGAATCTGTTTTTTCTCTTTTAGACTCCCCTTCTCTAATATACATATTTGCTCATTTTATTTCTCATTCACAAGTAACCCTCCAAAAACGTCTGCCAATTGCTTCACGTGAAACATAATTGCACCAAATGAGATTAATGATTGGCTCAGATTATTACTAGTAATTCCATGTTTGTTCCGAACAAACAGGCATTCCCTTGTGACTTACACGTAGCCAGACTCATGCCTTTGTCTTTATTTCACAGATGAGCAGCACAATGTTTCATTAGTTGCTACACCGACACTGGCACAAAAATCTAGTGGGAAGACTGTAATTTTGTTTTTTTGGCATGTTTGATACGGGTTGTGACTGTGTAGAGAGAGTGAATATAGCTGGAATGTAATCACAGGCTAACATCTAGCCTGGTTTCTCTAGAGGACAAGAGAGATGTGGGCCATTTTGTTGACTGAGGCAGACACGTCTTTGTCATCACTTGGCTCTAACTCCCTGCAGCTCTGGCAGCAGATGGTTGACTGTTTTCTTAATCAACACTGCCCTCTATTGGTTTGGAGGCTTATACTGCAACTCATTTTTCTTATAGTGGGACAGTGGGGGTCCCAAACAAATAATCCTTTTATGGTAAGGCAGGTAAGGCATTGGCTACTTTAACCTGAGGGAGGGATGTAATGTTGTGTGAGATATATTTCCTTTCAATCACCTTTGAGTAATAGATAAATGGCCAATGAACATTGGCAAGAGAGATTTGCATGCTGAGCCACTCCTACCTGGATGAGTATATAAGCCGGTTTTAAACACATTAAATTTATTCATTTGGCAGACGCTTTTATCCAAAGCAATTTACAGTGAATACAGTGTATACAATGTATACATTTTTATCAGTACTTGTATTCCATAGGATCGAACCCACAACCTTTGCGATGCTTACACAATGCTCTACCAGTTGAGCTACAGGAACAAACACACTCATAGCTTTCTACCGATTGCCTATTTATCAGAAATACAGACCTGGGGCTGGGCTCATATCACTCAACAAATGCTGATACTACAACTTTATAGCCACACCCTAGCAACCAGTTACAGTACCCTAGCAACCGCCCCACAGATTACTTAAACTAACAATACTTCAGGTAGGGCCACTTGATAAGTGTGTGGGATCTAAGAAAATAATTTAACTTTGAATTTGATCCATTTTGTGGTTAGTTTCAGGGCCCCATGCCAAACCTTTTAAACAGTGCCAAAGGAATAACTGAAGTGACCCAGAAGTGGCAGGTTTCCAAAACCAGACCACAATCAAACATGAATCGGTATGCTGTGGTCAACAAAACACACTTATTTTTTTTTATGCCAATAACAATGACATTATAAGAGAAACATTGATTTCAATGGTCTGACACCCTCATTTGGATCACACTTAAGGTTTATGGCTAGTGATATCCCTGAGTGACCATCTGTAGAAAATCTTACCAATCACACAAATGTACATAATTAATGTCATATGTTTATCTATTAGAAGCTTATTCACTAATATTTAGTTTCTGTTAACCAATCGTGTGCCATCTGAAACTTGAAAAGCATTGGTATATAGCTCCAGGAGGATGTGTCATGGAGTTTTCATTGAACTGCGGATAACCTTGGAAGTCATAAGCGCATTTCCATAGCAACCAGGATAAAAACACACAGTTGTCAGTGTTTCGATTTGGACCTCATATATTCTGCTCCCTGCAACAGGTAATCCTCACAACGTGACAGCACTGAAGCAGGATACAATGTTAGAAAGAGGTTATTGCCAAACCAAATAAACATTCTGTACTAGAAAAAAACACTTTCCTTTTTATTGTTGTGTCATGATATTGTGTGTTGGCTGGCCTCACTGTCCGCAGCACGTTAACTAATGAATCCTGGTGTTTTGGACCACTTTTGTCCTACAGTTACAAATGTTTTCCTTTAAGCTCGTCCCTTAAATTCAAGCTCCTGTGCTAGTGGATTAATTATAACTCCTATGCCTTTTTCTTTCGAAGCGATAAGAAGATAAGACTTGCTATTTACCATATTATTGATATATGTCATGTTTGTGTGAACATTCAATAGTTGAAACATATACAATGATTCCTGGTTGCCCTGAGTAACCTTGTTTAATGATTAATCCTGTGGCTTTTCTTTAATCAGTTCTCACAAAGCAAACATATGCGTTGCCTGTTTGGGTGTGAGCTGTTAGGCCACTGATTTGATAAGAGTTTTTTTGTAGTTCACACAGTTGAATACTGTATAATTTGCTCTGAGTTTAAACTGAATCATGCAGGTCTGTTCCTGTTGAAACTGACACATTTGGGATTTGTCAGTTGATAGCTAATTCGGTTCTGTCACCGTTGATACTGAATCACTAAGATCAATTCTAAACTTGGTTTTAGTTAATATTGAGTCTGTGGGTTTGATACTGATTCATTTTGCTCTGTTGCCCATGGTACTAAATCATTTAGGTCTGTTTTGGTTCAAAACACTTTTCTTCCCAATAGCACAGAGTGTAAATTCAGTGTGTTTTTTGAGTGATTATTACTGTTTGAATGGGAAGCAGTCTAAAGTCATGTGCTCTGCTTAATGCATGACAACAGTGCTGGAACTTTCCTTGATACTCCCACCAGTAATATGAAGGGGAGGTGATTATTTTAAACAGCTTACAACTACATGAAACTGTAGTTCACCTTCCCAGATGTGTGTTATAAATCGCACATGCTAATTAACGTTTCAGTTTAGCATTTCTATTTTGGTTTGCTCATACTGTCTGAAATTATTTTACTATAAAAACAATCATTAATACATTTGTTATACAGTTTATTGACAATTGAAGAGTGGTATTTTAAAAGTAACCAGTAGACCAGTTGCAACAGCTGTGAAGAAAGGGCTTAGTGATAATTGTAAGTTTTGCTTTTTCTTGTTATTACGTATTTTTTTTGCACTTGGCTCCAGAGTGATATTTCAAAAAATTCAAGATGGCGTTGGGCTATTAAAATACGAAACACGTGTCTTGATTTGTCAGTTAGAGGGTGTTTACTTTTGGGGATTGAAAAGATAAGTTAAGCTAATGAAAAAACGTCTTTGTTACTTTCAGAACCCATTGCAGAAAGCTTCACGTCCAAGGTCTCGTTTTCAGCAGATTCAAGTCAGATTTTAAAAATGTATTCGTTTACGACCGTGATTCTTTTGTTCGTTTTTATAGGTAAGTAACTACAAATTGAATGAAAATTACTTAATGCTTACTAAGACAATACTATTTGTTACTGTGATATTTCCTGTTTTGCTGGCAAGTGTATTGTGGCATATGTACTTTGATAATCATAATAATGATTTATGAACGGAACAATTTAACTCGATCTGCTTAAGACAGAGACCAGTTTACATTGTCAGACCAATTCTATAATACTAGTCTGTTTCTGTAATTTCCATTATGGAGGAAGAAAACTTCGAAGTTTAGTCACTTGGCAAAGAAATGCTCTACGTAATGGATTAAAATGTTTAATATAATTCTCTAATTCGTTTTCTAATTCTTTAATTTCCTTGCAGGCTACACACACTCCATCATGGTAACAGTCCCTAAGAATTTCATCAATGTTACCAAGGGTGAAACCGCCTCTCTACAGTGCAGCTTCATCACCGATCAGCCCACCACCAACCTCCTTGTGCAATGGACCTTCTACAGCAAAAGCTCCATCAGTCCTCAGCAGGTCTGTTCCTTTATTAACACCTGGTGACCCTCTACAACGTATATTCAATCTAATATTGTGTGTGTGTGTGTGTGTGTGTGTCTGTTTATATTTATATATGTATATATACCAGCTCCCATGTTTGATAGTGCCCCATTAAGAAAGACATGCAAATCCTTTTTGCTCTGAACTAATGCGCAAAATTCCCTTTTATATTCGGTAAATAACAGTAAATTTCTAGTGAGTTATGAGTTTTGTCAAATGAGGAACAGAAATAGGCCTCTGGTGATTTTTTTAGAATTCCTCATACTCTTTCATGGTTCATATCCAGAAAGTTCCGCAGTGCTTAGAAATAAAATCGATTTCTGATTCAGAGCCATTATTAATTATGATATCGCACTCCATTATGAATATAAAACTGTAATTAATGCCTAATGGAGATTCAGTGAACCACTTTCAGATGTCATTTTGATTCATTGTGATTCATGGAACTCAATGTAAATGTTTCGAGTGGCCAGGATATACCCACAGGCTTATTAGATGTGACTGATTTTTTTCTCATATTCTTTTACTTTACAATGTTTAAACAAGTAGTTTCTTCTGATGATACTTATATTGTGATAGTGAACTTTTTTAACACATTATGGTGTGTCAAGGTTACAGAACTGCTTTTTTGCCTTTGTAATCTTAGATACGCCCTAGATGGTCAACCAAAAAAAATGGTTAACAGCGGTATTGCCCATGACTACATGTATTTGCATGTCTACTATTAATATGTCGTACCTTCTGTTTAGCCAATAACTTTCAGGGTAAAAGTTCTTTTAAACCAGCTCTTATGATAGAAACAAATCCCCATTATTGCCAAAAGAAACTTACTTGTTATATTTTTATAGGTCGATTTTTGTAGAATTAAGACATGAGATTAATTCATATGTTTAACATAGTGAAACAAGTGCGTGTTTACACACCAGACCAAGCTCTGACGGTGTTCTTTATAATCCATCAAACTTGATAGCATGAAACTGCTGCCTTGTTGTATCACGTCACAAGTTTATCAAACATGAACTTGTATGCAGCAGTGTAATTTGTCACAGAGCTTGCATTTCCATTCTGTTGTAGTTGAATTGAATGGAAGTCAATGGAACATGAAAGCCTATTGTGGCCACACCTTAAAAAGTAGAGCTTTCGCATTAATTCGCGTGTGTTTTTCACATACTGTATATTGCTTAAAGGCAATATAAAAATCATTTCCTAAAACATTTATTGTTATACTGTTTGAAAGTCTCTTTACATCCTGATAGCAATCACTACTTAAAGTGTTCCAAATACATTTACAAATTATTTATATATAAAATGTTCGTCCAATCATTTGGTACAAATACAATGACAGTTTTTTTTTTTTACATTATAATGTAGGTGTATTACTACCAGGCTGGAAGTGAATACATTAGCCCTCAGTTTAAGGACAGACTGAGAATGCTTAATCCAGTCAACACAACTATGAATGCTACCATCACCATCAGCAATATGCAGCCCTCGGATTCTGGCTCATACACCTGTGAAGCCCACAACATTCCTGACATCCAGGGAAACACTGCTGGTTCTGTCCTGGTCCGAGTGCTTGGTAATACAGTCTTTACCACAATAGCATTTCCTACAATCATGAAAGATTGTACTGAGCTTTTATGGCAAATTATACGGGTCCAATGACAAATAAGCATGTCTTTAAAAATGAAAAAAGAAATCTTTAAAAATCTACTTACAAATAAAAACAAAAACATGTGCAAAGTTCATCTTGGAGATGACACAAGTGTTAGAGATTTAGTCTGTCTCTTTAGATTTTAATATTTTAAGACTTTTATTTTTAAATAATAGTAATCTTCAGTCTTCAGACATCTAGATATTTTTACATTAACCCTATAATATATATTGTTTTACAAATTTATTTATTTATTTAAAGTTGAAAATGTATGTCATGCAGTTTTTATTTTCATATATTTTTTTAGTTTTTTGCAGAACAACCAGCAACATCAGAGGACTGATATACAACATAAATATACAAACATATATACACACAGAGTTTCACAACATTGCAGCCAGTCAGCTAATGTCAACGGTTAATCATTAACATGAATTCACTTTTAACAACATTTTAATGCAGACGTTTCAGTGCTATGTGCTACATTTTTTTGTTCAGTTATATTTGTTAAACTACCTGCTATATGTAGTGTGGAAGCATTATAGTATTTCAAAGATAAAGTGGTTATACTAGGGCTGATATGCCATCATAGTAAACAGGTTTGTTAAAAATTTTCCATTTGAAGTTCATTCTTCATTGATCTTGATTCCTGAGTGCTATCTGCTCTTGCTTTTTTACCCAGTTACCAGGACAACTACACTGGCCCTAGTAACCATGCTGGTTTCCATGGGAACTACTGCCGACTAGTCTCTTCATTGTCTGTGTTAAAAATTAGATCAGAGTGGAAATATCGTCCAAGTGCAAACCAGGTTGCATGCAGTTTTACAAAAACCTGGAGAAATATTTAGCACAGTATATTAAATAATTATATTTTTAGTTTAAATGAAAAAAGTATGTTTATAGGCTGTGTTCCAAAACTTCTCAAGTTAACTCAGTAGGTAACAGATATTTCTGCATTCTATGACATTCTAAGATAAGACATTGAATATATTTTTTGTGTCCATCGTGGAATTCTGAAATGTCACCCCAAAGACATATAGACAAAATACTAACATTTTATTTCAATTAAAATAAAGACTGAAAGAGTATACAAGTATAAAAGAGTATAAAAAGTTACATTTATATAAATATTGATTATTTACACAACCGTTATTCATATGTGCTGTGTTTTTGTCTTGTTGTAGTGTTAGCTTAGCAACCTGCTAACACAAATCTCTAATGAAAACAATTATGTATTGAGTCTTCTGTGCACTTTGAGTGAGAATTGTAATTTGTGTTCTGCAAATATTTGCCACCTTGAGCCTATCAAACTGGTCACATTAAAAGTTATTTTTAATTAGTTGCTGTTGCAGCACAAGAATATTTTTATGCATAAAGACTTTTCCTCTCTTCAAGAGAAACCATCTGTTCCCTATTGTGCCGTCCACGGCACTGTGGAGATGGGTCATTTGGTCACCCTCACCTGTCATTCAGAAAAAGGAAGCCCCACCCCCAACTACACCTGGACTAAACTAAATCAGGGCAGGAGTAACAGAGTGCTTGGTGACACAGGTTTGTCTTTACTGTGGTTTTAAACCAATTATTACTTCCAAACCACGTATCAGGAAAAGTCACATTTACTGTTACGTTTGTGTTGTGTTCTAGATCTGACATCAGGATTCTTATACATCAGAAATATCTCTCAATTCGAGTTTGGCGAATATCTGTGTAACGCCTCCAATGTTGTGGGTTTTGCTACCTGCAGTGTTGTGCTACATACAGGTATTATCACCTGAACTTCTCTATAACCCTCTTTACAACTTTACACACTATGTACAGTAAACAGCAGCAAAAGTTAAAAACGGTATGCTCCTGTAGTCCAAATATACAATAATGTTTTACAGCATTACATTGTTTACACCTTTCAGAAAAGTCAGCCTATGAATTCTTTACCTATAGTTAAATGTTTAATATGTAAAAAATAGAACATGTTATGTTACAAGTCAACTGTTTGGATTTACATTTACCTCAGCATTACTGCATACAGATATATAAAATGTACGTCTTTTCAGAGCTGAATGGTGGAGCCATCGCAGGGGTGGTTATTGGGACGATTCTGGGAGCCATTTTAATCGCCCTACTGGTGTGGTTCATCTTACACCAGCTGAAGAAACGAAAGCACAAAGTAACCAAAAATGCCCAAGAGTGAGTTTTACACCCGCAGACACACAATCCATTCAATTCTGTGTGTTGGTAACTTGTTGTAATAGTAAAAAAGTCCCACTTCACTTGTAATGATTGGTAAAATTATCTCAGTTATGTAACCACACAAATATATCTTTTGTCAGGAATAAACAACAGAGTGTAAAATATGAAGTTGTTCCAGATACAAAAGTTGAGGTCCGTGGAGAAGAGGAAGTGTAACAACATAACATCTCTTCATATATAGTGAAACATACTTGATATTAATGTTCCAATTTTTAACAAACATGCTGTTGATAAATACTATTGTTTAAGGCTAAAGTGTGTAATTTCTGCACCACTAGTTTCACAAAGAATAAAACAATTGGTTTTCCTGCAGGCTTTCTAAACACTCACCCTGTCTCCCAACACACACCATTGGTTAAGCCTATGTTTCTGTGTTAGGCTAGTCAGGACACACAAATAAACAGAGTAATGTTTTGATAATCCCAAATGCCAAACATTTATAGAAATCAAATCAGCCTAATTACTTCAATTACTATCACTGCATATTAAGCTGGGATAGACAAAAATGTATTAACATGCAAAAAAGTTACACACTTTAGCTTTAAGGGATATTGATGATAATACTGAACAATAATGTTTTGTTATGTCCTTAACTGCCTTTAGAGTTTTAGAATGCTTTTTTTTCACATAAAAGTGTTTGAAATAGACTGTATAAATATTATACTGGTATGGCTGTTGTTTTAATACAGATGTGAATAGCAGTCAAAAGAAAGTTTAGAATGTTTTTGTAAATTGTCAAATTGTCAAGTTTTTTTTTGTAACCTTGTAAGGTTTTAAAATCACAGTTTTCATCTAAAGGCTTATGATTAAAATAAATTTCATTTTGTGACAAATAAAATTCAATAAATTCAACATAAATCCATTTCCAAAACTAAAATTTAAAACTGTCTTTGTTTATTCAAATGGTCTGTAATAAATCCAAAAGATTAATTGCATAATTATTTTGATCATATTCAAATATGATTACTGTGTTATGTATGTTAACTGTTACGGCTGAGTGAGTAGTTTGTTTTCAAATGGAATGACATACAATGAGCAGATGTCAACATAAACTCACTGAATTCACAAAAAATCACTGCCAATATGTCTGTCAAAATTTTCCAGGCCCCTCAGAAATGAATGCGCGGGAATGTATTCTCATTCTGTGCTCCTCTTGATCTTAGCAATCCATCTTTATCTGAATAAAAAAGAAAAACAGTAATGAAATGAGACGAGAGCATGGGGAAAGCTCCAATTATCTGCAGATGAATGTATCTGTGTGGCATGGTTTAGGGTGGCTTAGCCATTTTCTGAATGATATCATGCCCACCGTGTTCATTAAGTGGCTGCCATTTGAATCAGTGGGTGCTGAAATGGATTGGCAACAGATGGTGAAAGGATATGACTGTTAATGCAGTTGCTTAGTAACACAATCAGCCTCTGAAATGAGAGCCAGTGGCTCCTTTGCATTTTTCAATGGAGGATGAGATTACAGTTGGCTCCCATCAAACTCAGGAGCTTGTGTGAATTGAAATCTGTGTGTAGTGTAGACCATGGCAGAGGCAGCTATAAATGCAATGTGGTCTATAGTTTTTATTACTTATTGTACGCTTTATATTTTCATAGACTACCAGTAGATGGCGTTGTTAAATATATATTCTGCACGCTTGTCCTGTCTTTGCTAAACAGCTCAAACAAGTGAACTCAATGCAAAGGGAGTTTTTTCTTACAGTTTACATTTTATTTGCGTAATCAAAGACTCTATTTATATTGATGGTCTAATGTGGTCCTATTTGTATTTATGGCAATTGATGACATGAGTTTTCAAATATGTTGGTATGTGCTATTTTGCTCTTTATGTAGTCAGATTGTTCAGTAGCTTTTATTTTAGTTGTAGAAGCAAAATAGCTGCGGGTCCCTCTGCTTTTGTCACAGCACAACACTACACAATGAAAGCTATCTGGCTGAATGTGGTTTGATTATATTTAAGTTCAAAACTGTTTACACTCGTATTTAACATTGTACACTTGTGATCCTTTTAACCAAAACGCATCTTAATACCAGGTGTAAACAGGCCCTGGGCTACACAACTAGGGCTGCACGATTTGGAAAATCTAATTGCGTTTTTTTCTGGTCAAAATTGCTATTGTGATTAAATGCAATTTTAAATCTACCGTACAGGTTTGTTGTGGTGGTTTTCACAGCATCAAAGAAAGACTAAACCTTATCCCAAACTTCTAAAATATACAATAAACAGATGAAACAATGACACTATGATAACAAACAAAACGTCTGAAAATAAACCATTAAAAAGATTGAGTCGGTTTCAGACTACAGGAATCTCGATTTTTACCTGATTTTCCCCTCCCAAGAATCCTAAAAAAAGTATGCACATCAATGATGATTTTAGCTGTTGAAATATGTGTGACGCTGACGTTGTCATAGCAGAGCGTCGCCGCCAGATGCCGCCGGTGTGTGTACACTCATAAAAATCAATGTGTTCGTGGCATGGCACGTTTCGTCCGGTGAACGACCCCCTGTCAGGCAGCGAAGATGGAGAAACGGGTTGTTAAACACGACTGGTTGTTTTAGCTGTGTGTGAAAACAATGCTTGAGGTGGAAAAAATCCGACTGTTGTATGCAAATCGATATCACATTTGAAATTTCTACAATCAAAATTAAAGCACTTTGAGATATTATACATTTATTTACTAATGAAACTATATGTGTGTGTGTTTGTGTGTTTGTGTGTGTGTGTGTGTGTGTGTAGAGGTTTTCTGCATTGGCAGTACATAGATGTAAAGTGAGTAAGTTAAGCTGAGAGAGGTGAGTAAAAATAATTGTCTCCAAAATGAGAGACAATTATCAAAAAAATGTTTGCTTTAAATTAGATTGGAAAGCATTATGCTCTTTAGGCACCTATCCATAAGTATTTCCGGGGTGCTCACCATTAGATTATATTTTTTCTAGCTCTGGTGTAGTGCCTTGGGCGAGACTACAACCTCCTTCCCACAGTTCTGCATAGAATTTAGTTTGAGTGTGTTGTATCATGTGCAGTGCATGTGTGGGCTGGGTGATTAATATGGTCATTATAATATGGTAAAGACAATAACAATATCAATGTGTACACCTTTGTCTAAATACAAATCTGAGTACATTAAAGTTTTTAAAAATGAAATATTGTGTCATGTTTGTTATTCAGCAACTTTTACATTCACATAGGAAATGTATAAAGCTACTTGCAACTACATAAACAGTGAAAGCATGTTATTTTTATTGCTGTATAAATAGTAGGTTGAATTACATTATTTACCTTATATTTTATAGTTTTCTAGTTCATTAGATTTTGTAAGTCATTAAAATCTAATTGTAATGAATGATGACATGCATATGGTTTGATATTCCAATGAAAAATGTTTAGAATAAATGTCAATTCACTTCCTGTTTTAGTTTTGTTTGCTTTTGTAGTCATGTTCGCCCTGATTGTTCTTACCTGTGTCTTGCTTTATTTAAAATAACAAAATAATAGAGTTAGGATTGGCGTTTTCTCAACTATGTGAAGTTAGCGATTTTTATCGAATGATAAAATAAGTTCTTTGGACTATTATGCTTTATTTAAACATATTAGGCTTAACAGTACATAGTCATTAAAAACTGCCTTATGTTAAACATTAAAATTCTTCAAACTTTTCCTTTTGTTTTAATTGAACCTTATCCTTTAATGTATACATCAGGAACAGTGCAGGGTCATAAGTTCAAATGCAATCGTGACCTTTGTCCCGCATCCTGTCTCAAAGCATCATGAAACATGATTTCAGTTTGTATTATCAAAATGGTAAATAATCTCACTACTTAACCAAATAAGTCACAAAAAAGTCCTACGACCCCCCCCACACACTTTGGATCAGCACTGTTTGTATTAAATACCACTTTGCTCTTCTGATCTGACTCATATCTGCAGATGAGAAACGAATGGCATTAAAACCACATGGCAGCTTTGGGCGTCATGCCTAACTCACTAGATTTATCAACCTATCAAATCAGCTGATGATTCAGGGTTTTTTTGTTTTTGTTTTAAAATTTTTGTTTTTTGGATGCTGCATAATTTGCAATCCTTGCATGCAAGTTTGAAACATTAAAAAAATGCATGTTGCAGTAGAAGTTTTATGGTAGTAATGAAACAATCATTGAGACTGTATTTTTTTCATAAACAAATAAGTATTCTTTAATGTCATGAGGAATCATGAGTATCATATTACTTAAAATAATTTTATTTCCATGAACTGTTACAGTAATAGATTAGATTACAGGCATGTACATACACATTAAAATGAAGTATGCCAATAATGCATTTTAAAACACAAAGGTCCATATAGTTGCACTTGCAACACTTGGTCCATATAGTTTCCATATAGGTGCAAAACAGTGCAATGTTACAGTTATATAAATATAAATGTACAGTTTCTATATTACATATCAGCTGACAGGCTGTTTTTAATAACTATTAACAAAATCAAATTAAACATTTAACCAATTTTTTTAAACAACTACATCTTAAACAAAAAGATCAAACAAGAAAGTTTAAACAAAAAATGATTAACAATGTTTACTATCACACCTGTACTTTCCCAGACCCCTCTCACTTTAGAGAGCTGTTTAATGTGGTAACCACAAAAATATGTGACACTTACTGTTGAAGACAGCTCATGTCTACCACAGGTAACCTAAGAGAGAACTGTGGCATTTACAAACTCATTTTATTTTTTACATTCTTAACTAGCCTAAATAAAGGTTGTGTTCTTTATAAATTACTAATATTATTATAAAAAAAAAAACAAAGCTACAAACTATTTTAAATACACTCTTGAGATCTTCAAAAAACTATTTACAAATGTACATTTTAGAGTAAATGCTACAGTCAATATATAAAATATTTCGTAATAACAGAAGCACAAACTTAAATATGCTTAAATATTTTAACTACCAGTCAAAAGTTTGGACACACCTACTTTTAATGATGCTTTTTCATATTTCAGAGTAATAGTGAAGTCATTATAGTGAAGTCTTCTGCACATTTCCAATAAATCAACTTCATAATGATGCTTTTAAAATGTATTGAGGAAGTTTACAAGCATGCTAGATATATTTTGGCTTTATAATTATTTACAATATGAATGAATAAAAACAATAAAGCACAAGTCTTTAGATCAGCAGGTTGTAAAGATCATTGGAAACATTTACAACATTTGGCAAGTGTGTCAAATTGTTTGACTGGTAGTTTTCACCAGTAAAGCAAATTTATTGAATTAAATCAATTTGTCTTAGTTGTCACTAGTTAAATTTCAGTGAGTGAACGGTTTATGCTGATTCTTCTTCTGTTTAAAGCATACATGTTTTTAAACTTGCCCTGGATAGCACATAATATGGTTTTCCTGTATGTGCTGGATAAAAAGTAATAGATAATTGGGTCTAGACAGCTGTTTAGAGAGGACAGTAGCAACGTACTTTCATTTAAGATGTGCAACATTTGTTGACTTTGAAGATCTCCAATGATGTTCATTTGAGCCAAAATGTATGGAATACGTGCCCCATGGTAAGGCAAGAAGCACAAAGTAAAAATGGCCGGTACCAAGAAAGTCTTTATGATGACCCTCTTTTTGCGGCTTTGTCCCTTGGAGTCCCCGTTTCCAAGGGACATGGTCCTGAGTTTATTAGTGATCTTCACGTAAAAACAAAGAAAGGCCAGGTAAAAAACAAGGAATAGCACCACAGTAGTCAGGTTAATTGTTCCCCCGAGGACCCCTTTACTGTGGAAGTGAAAACAAATTTTGTTGCATGGATGTTTCTGACTGTGGCCTGCGAAGAAGGGGCTCGCTCCCGAGATGAGGACCACCCAGATGGTGTAGCTCACCATTTGGCTCCACCTCGTCTTTTGGATACGGAACACCCAGACGGGCTTAATGATTTTCAAATAGCGATCCAGGCTGATTAGGCTAAGGAACAGGATGCTGGAATACATATTGATGTAGAAGAAGATGCCCACAACCTTGCACAGATAGAAGGGACCTTCTTGGTTGTGGTAGTAGACCCTCAGCGGCAAACACAGGACCAGGAGAGTGTCTGCTAATGCGAGGTGGCGCATGTACACGGCCATGGAAGTGTCTGCGTGCCGCCGGAGGAAAAATATGTAGATGGTGATGGTGTTGCAGAGGAGTCCGACACAACAAATGACACTGTAGCCAATGGGCAAGAAGGTCGACAATATGTCATCATGGATCTCACAGGTTTCGTTGGTGGTTAAATTGTTCTCCTGGAACATTGTGATGGCCAAATGTCCAGACACCGGTGATCCTAACAGCCAGAGGAGATAGCATCAAAACATCTTCTTGACAGAGATTCTTACCTGACCTTATATAATATTATAATATTCTGAGAAGAATACTATACTATAATACTATTAATGTAACTATACATTATACAACTAAAATGGTTGAATTGCTTCCAGGTAAACATTAAATATGTAGGAAACGAATAGTGCTCTTACCTGCGTGACTGGTTTGCTTGCACTTGAGCTGAGATGAAGATCAAATGCATTCTCTGCTCTGAAACCATAAACTTTCAAGTTCTCATGTGTGACGTGACATCCTGGTCGCTGTGACTGATAATCTGCTTTCTTACCAGAAACAAAGATAAACCACAGTGCTACATAAGCCAGGCTTCCATGACACTGAAAACGCTAACCTCATTTTCTCACCAGTGTCAGAGTCTAGTAATTGAGCTGGTAGGGTAGTTTATGTTTCCTAAACATTTGTGACTATCATCAGGTGTTTTTCTGTAAGGCTGTCATTTTATTATCATATATATTGATATTTCCTCAAAAATTACGGTAAGTAGAAGTGAACAGACAGTAATATTGTTGAATATAAACCCATCACTGTTCTACAGTCCACAGCAATGCTGTATGCAGTTAGGCTTCTCAAGCTGTTTGCTGTTTTGTGCTGTGTCCACAGGACTGCCAGGATATGTTTATTTGTCTGTCTGTATCATAATGCATTAGATGGAGCATTGACTGGTAACTGGATATTGGTTGTTTGGCCGATGGTTATAAATGTAACTGTTAATATAATTTAAAAACTATGGAACTCTTATTTGGTAAAGCATTACAATAAAAACACTTAATAATAAAATAATAATTAAAATATATAATCGGCTGAATCAAAGGACTGCATATTGTGTAGAGAATGTTGAGAATGACAGGTCAAGGGTTTGATTCCCATGGGATGCATTGACTGAATTGTATATCCCATATGCACTGTAAGCTGCTATGCATAAAACAGTCTGCATAAATATACAGTATATAATATACTGTCATCATACAGACAGTGAGTCATAGGCTGATTTGGGAGTTGATCTAATCATGGTCATACTGATTAATCTAATCAAGATCATGATGTAAATTAACTTAAATCAGATGTCAAACTCTGTTTCTTCCTAATTACTGATTAGGGTCCATACTGTACTGTTCCATTATATTTGTATTACTTAAACACAGAGGCTGTAAATAACTTTCCATTAGCCCTAATGTGCCTTAAAGCCATCCTACTGTGATAAAATCCTATACAACTACTGGGTATGAAAACAAATGTCAGTTTGATAATGGTCCTATTTCAGAAAGGTGGTTAAGTGAAAACTCTGAGTATGTTAACCCTGAAAGATGGAAAACTCTAAGTTTCCAAACTCAGAGTAAGTCAACTCAGAGTTAAAGTTTAAACTCAGAGTTGGTTGACCCACCTTTCTGAAATGGGCCCAATGAATCTGATCTAGAAAAACAAAAACAGAAACCTTTTCCAAAACACATATACCTACAGATTAAGGTTTTGCATTAACAAGCCTGCATACATATTATTGCTTCATCACATTTATATAGACATCAGTTATATTTGAATGCTTATAGGTTTTTACACTCATATCTGGGTAAGAGTTTGTGCAAAAGGTAAGCATATTATTAATCGGTGTCTGGACTGATTACAAGCTTTCATATGTTTTATAAATAAAACATACCTAAACAAAAATCAGAAAAACAAAATCTAAAAATCAGAAATATCATTGATGTATATATGTAAACAAAATCGGACTAAAAAATAAACCCCTAAAAGTTACAGTATCTAGTTCCTTAAAAATGCTATAAGTTACTATATATGTGTTTGTTTGTTTGTTTTGGGTTTAATGATCATGTTAAGAACTAATTATTCAGCAGAACAGAAAAAGATGCAGATCGCAATAAATTATGATGCTGTGATGCGTCTCATCTGCGTCTTTGATGACCTTTCGTTTTTCATGTCTCAGCATTTGTCATGTTAGATACATGCTGTTTCTGCATTAATCCTCACAGACATCTGTCACATCTAAAAATAATAATACTAATCAATCTATGGTGTAAAAGTATTATTTCAAACTGAAGTCAGTTACTCTGCAGATGACAGACTGGTTGTGTGTATCACTGTTAATAAGAGGTCAATTAGGGTCAAAAAAAATTGCATCACCTTGCACCATAAATTCAGCTGCAATGTACAGTGGCATGTCACATGATGATATGAATAACCTTGTGGTCAAGCTGGTTTGTGACATTCTGTGCAAAAACATTTGCAAGACAAAGGTGTTAGTTTATTGCAAACAGTTTAAACAGTAGAACATTTGTGGTGTATTATAACCATATAGCAGCAAGAATAATGAAAAAGTAAATAAATATATAAAAAGCAAAAACAAAATATGGTTGTGTAATACCATTTTACATTTTTCCTGGTTGTTTTGTCACATGAATAAGTGCTGAAAAATTAAAATGCACTTATGCTCTTTTAAATAAATACGGAATAGTTAAGATTCAAATAAATGCTCAAAATATTTAAACTGGTGCAATAAAAAGTAATTTTTAATCATATTTATGAGATTTTGCATCAGTAAATAGGCCTATATGTACTTATAATGTATTACTATGTTGACTATAACTCAAACCTAGAAATTAAGAAATGAACATCATGCCATCAAAGGAAAACTTCAAAATCATTTCCCATAAATTCAATGCCTAGCTGCGCAAGTTCTTGACTGCTATCACTATCTCCACAGGATATGACAAAAGAGCCCAGTATCAAAACTTTATTTTGCATACCAGCTAAACCACATAGTGCAGCCATGTACAGTCTTGAACTTTCTCATCTGCAGCTCAATGCTTGAAAATGACGAACAGCCCACGCATGAAAACTCCCCCAGTTTCACTTACACCACGAAGAAATTTTTTTAAGATCTCTAAAGGCAAAGGCAATGTGGGAATACCTTACCCCATCACATAAAGTGTTGTGCCAATGATAAAAAAATCATAATCATATCATCATACATTGTCTGAATGTCCAAATATTGATTTTGTTAAATAAATGTTTAATATAATGTTTAATTTAATGTAATAATATAAAGAGATAATTATAAGCTAACAAAAACAAAACAACATTCAGTCCCCTTAATCAATGACATAAAAGGGGAAGTATTCATTTTACAAAGATGAAACAGATCCTGTATCAGTAGCCTTAAAAAACTGAATATGCCAATTTGGAATAAGCCTATAACAGAAATAGATTTATTTCAATGTGTTACAGGCATTTTTGTTTGTTTTGGAGTAGTATAGTCTTATACAGTAACTAAAAGGTTGCCATGTTTAAATCTGCTAAAGGGACCAATGAACTCAGCATTGTAAACATGAGAAAAACATTTGACCTCAATTTACTCCAAGAGGACTACATCTGTAAGTGTACTGTTAAGTCACTTTGGATAAAACAGGACCTAGTTAAATTAATTACTTTTATTGATTAATTCATAGTTAAAATAGCTTGTCACAGGGCCAGATTTATTTTGATTTATCAACAGCCCTAGCCGCAGAATCAAAACTGATTTTAAGATAACCAGTTCAAAGCACATTTAGTGGTTATTTGCAACACTTGACCAGCCGGGGGCGCTGTCCCCAACTGCTTTGGTATTGTAAGCATGGCTTGTTTTAGGGCGCAAGGGGGCGTACACGCTCTTTTAAATCCTGATTATTTTTCCATTTTCAATGTAAGTGTGCTGTATGAGCATGACAAAAACAGTACATCTGTATTACATCTGTACAATAATGTGTGTAATGTAATTAATACTAAGTGTATACAAAGAAAAGTATACAATGTTATATACAATGATTGTATACAAAGACTCTAAATAAAGATTATTTTCACGCAGATATACTGGCAATGACATGAATTTACTGTTTGAATGTAGTTTTGAATGTAATTAACAATAAATGCCAACGTTATTATTTATTTTTCTGTAATACACATTTTGAAGATAAGTAAGAAAGCTTTAAATCGGAATTAAACAATCAGCTGAAGGAGCTGAAACATTTACTGCTATTCAGCATCTTCTGACATTTTCGGTTCCACGAGGAAATGAAACAACTCCAGATAATCAGAAAACAAAAATCAGCGAGAAACAAACAGAAAGATGTATTTCGACGTATGAACCTGCACTCCTAATAAGAGACCCGTATGTCTGTAAATGTCAAAGCTTACTGTCTACTAATAAATATTTCGTGATCTTTCCAATCACACAGCCTGCTTAATATTAATAAGCCACGCCTTCTCTATAGTAGGGCTCGCCCACATAAAGCCGTTAGATTGGACTACCGCGTAAACGTCGCTTTGGGTAATTAATATTCAAAAGCCTTTTCTTTTTCATAGTAGGATTCAAATGTTCTATCGCAGACAGC
Organism: Ambastaia sidthimunki; assembly: GCA_036877625.1. Taxonomy (NCBI): domain Eukaryota; kingdom Metazoa; phylum Chordata; class Actinopteri; order Cypriniformes; family Botiidae; genus Ambastaia; species Ambastaia sidthimunki. Next base: position 19,905 of record JAZGTK010003436.1, read on the forward strand.
CTTTAGATAGGGCAGCCTGCGCGAACGTCTCGCTTTGCGTGATTAATATTCATAAGCTGGTCTTCGCCATAGTAGAAATTGCGAAATTGTTTGCAGGTTCCCCTACGTTAAGTCAGCGCTAGTAATACGTAAGTGCGCACTCTGAGGGGAAGCTGCAGTGTGCCAACCCCCTCCTCTCTCATGTTTATGTGCTTTGTCAGCTGTGTCTTCTTGCACAAACTCCGGACTTCGACCAGAAGCTCGAGCCTTATCTCTCTTATCGCTTCGTTTCGCTCTCCTGACCAGCCCGTTTCGGACCTTGAGCAGATTCAAGTCAGCCCGTACTTTTCTTATTTTTATCCCCCTCCCCCCGTAATTGTGAAACATGACATTAAATTCCAATAAAAACGAACCCGCTGTCATTCTGGAGCGTGTAAACAGCGCGCGCACGGCTCTCTCCGATCTGTATCTGGAACAGCTGCTGCAGCACAAGCCCAAGTCAGAAAAGGTGGGAGGATTTTTTTTAAATAATCAACTGATCGTACGGTTACTTTTCTCGTTTCCTTATTTCAGCATTTATAATCGTGTGGCGACTGATAGTTTTATCAATATTGGAGATACAAGAGCGCAGGAGTTTGTTTTGTACATCAGGAATGAAGATGTTCTGGTCTGTACTGGTGCGACCCGGTTTGAGATCAGCATCACGCTGATGCTCGCCGCAACTTTCCCCTTTATGCCATTTCCTGGTTAGACGATTTCGGTTTCAATAATTTGCGTCAACAACTATCGGAAATATTAAACGATTGTCCTATAAAAACATTACAGATAAAATATTATTTATTTTGGTATAACGCATCCTGACGTCAGCTGTGAACTCGTCGCGTGTGTCGCGTCACAGCTGCGCATTTGGATCGGATCGTCTATGAAACAAAAACGTATATAATTTTCAGTATTTATTTTAGTGCTGATGATGATGTTAAATTGTAAATGTGCGGTGTCAGTAAACATTTCATCTTACATGACAAAGTTATACTTTATGCTGGTGTCATAAAGTAAAATGTGACCTCATACGGGTTTGCTTATTCATAGCTCATGATACGTATTAGAGTTCTCAGTTATGTTTATCTAAAGTATCAGCAAGATAATACAATGAGACAAATGAAATAATTCTTTACATACAAAAAGTGTATATGGCTATACGTTAATGTATATAGCATGGTTAAAACTGTTATATAAAATCTGATTTCTGTTGGCAGACTTTGACATTTTTAACAAATCTCTTTGACACAAGTGCACTGAGATTTGTTTCATTTGCTTTCCATTTCATTTCATTGCTGTCTTGGAACAGCTGAGATTTTTAATTCTACAGCTTGTAACATTTAGGAACACAACCATGGTCAGTTTGGCACTGAATATTTGTAATAGTTTAATCAATCAGTGTAGACAGTAAGTATCATCATTAATCTCATCACTCTTTACTGTGATTAGTGAATACCATTAACTGAGCTTTTACTATCCGTGCTGGTGATAAAGATCACAGACCTGAATCATTAAGGTTTACCGAGTTTAATGACCAAGGCCGGTCCACTTTATTATGTTTCCAGAGATAAAAGTACTGACTTTTCACAGATCTGACAACAGTGCCCTGTAGAAAAGATAGGATTAGTGCCAGCAGTTACAATAGTTTTGTAAAATGTGTTTGTGTTGTAAGAAATCACATTTGTGCGTCATTGTTTTGATTGATGTTTAATGGTTTAACACCCGATTAAACTACTTATGCTCTAAGAACCTGTGGTATTTGAAAAACATGCACAAAACAAAAGTATTATGGATTTTTTTTTGTCCATATTTTTTCTGCCTCTTTCCCTGGAAAACGTTCTGTTTTTTCCAGTTAGTTGACAAAACTTACATTTGTATTTTACACAGGCCGATGCAGATAGATTTGGCTGATAACCAAACAAACCCAGAATATTAAACTCATCCCCAAATGTTTGTGCTAAGACATCAATAATCTGACATCTCAAATCATGTAAACACCCAAAAATCTCATAGACATAGATAGAAAGAGGAACCAGAACAATATCTTGGGAATATATACCATAATATAATTGTGACTTAAAATATCATAAAACCAAATATCATTAAACAAAAATCACTTGAATGAAGGATTGATTTTGGAGACTGTGAAGCAGTTTGCAGGAATATTTTCTAATTTTTTTCATCCAATAAAGTATCCTTCATCAGAGAAGCAGACCTGGGCTTAATCAATATTGCTGACAGAATTGTTTGTTTGGCTTAGAGCATATTGGTGCTGGTTTACTGGCAGCAGTCCTCTCTTAGTCATGCATCTATGACGCTTCACTAGTCGAGCTGAAGAGCACAAGCGTTCTATATTTAGAAGCCATAATTTTCCCGCAGATAAAGGAGGGAAGTCTGGAGAACAGTTTGGAGCTGCTTGTGTAAAACACAGTGTCCCTGGCATTCTGTTTACCTTAGATAAAAGGCTGAGACTTCCTTTTTCACACAAGACTGATTGCATGTTAAAAGTCTCAGAATTTGGTAGTGCATTTATGGTAAATGGTTCTTAGCTGATTCTAAGTGACGATATATCTCATTCAAATCAGATACGTTTATTTGCAGTAAACTGATATACAACTGGTCATGCCATAGTGATTTACTGTTTGTGTTTTAAATTACAAGTGGAATTTTCCTAGTAGTATGAATTCAGAATATTAAGAAAACATTAAAATCTTAAATAACCACGGCATCAAATACCAAATAACCATTAAATAACCATTATAACTAGATTTCTAAGTTTTTAGGCCTTGTACATGGTTAGGATGTTGCTGTATGGTTGCCAGGGGTGTTTTGTAACAAGTTGCTATGTCTTTGGTTAGGTGTTCTGGGTGGTTAACTGGGCATTGCTAGGTGGTTGTTTATTGGCTTAATTATATTTATGCAAAACATAAATTTTATGATTTGTTCAAATAATAATAGCCAGTACCACTAACAAATTTACTGTCCTCCATGACAGTTTTGTGTATTGACTACATGGGTCTGTCATACTGTTGTCTGCATGATGTTTGTAGCAGATTGGTATCCATGGCTTAGAAGATGACACGGCTAAAACTCAGTAGGATTGTTTTCCAGTGTCTTCACTTAGTGCTTTTTTCATAGATCAATAGAAAGCTTTGTTCCCCAGGGCAAGAGACTGGAGACTCAACACAGTGTAAGTATCAGCCACAGCGATCTAGCCTTCAGTATTCTACCTCACTTGTTTTGGTGCACTGCAGTGCGTATCTGTGGATGTTCTCTGGTTTTCTTGTTTGCTTCAGAGGAAAGATAAATGTTAAAATGCACAGCTTTTGACAATACTTATTGTTTCAAAGCTGCTTTATAAGGAAAAGTACCTTACAAAACTCCCAGTAAGCACGCCATAGGCAACATGGCAAACAAAACTCTACAAGCTGTGTAAGCACATAAGGAGAAAACCTTGGGAGGTACCATGACTGTAGAGTCTCTAAATGAGGTGTTTAAATAGATAGATTTGAGTTATTTCAGAAGGTGGCACCTGTATAATGTTCTCAAAATATGATTTAGAGAATTGTCTTAGCTGTGTAACTTTATTACTCCTCTTTGTGACAGTGTTCAGCACTAAGGATCATGCTGAATTCATCTCATTTTGTGCGAAGACACCCTGGTGGTTTTGCTTTGTCACATGAACAGTCTGACTCAGTGAAACTCCAGAGTAGGAAGTGGATGTAGTTGGGGAAGGTGCGGTTATCAAATCACACTTTTAGGCTTTTAAAAATCTGGACTTCACTGGCCGTGTAGGGAGTGACGGTCCCATTTAAATGCGGAAGTGAGCCCTTATCATTCTGTGTTTGTACGGAGTCACTCCTGAACTCTAGATAGTTGATACAACAACATAGTCTGACATCTCAGGGTTGTAAACAAGAAACGTGGATGCCAACAGTTGACCCCATGTGGTGTTGGCTATTTTTGACCAAAGTAATACTGGTGTCTATTACTAAGACGTGGTGTTATTGAGCTGATTCTGTACGCACTAAACAGATTAAATGTAAACACAACATACCTCAGTTTCTTGTTAGTGAATTTAGTTCTCTTTCATAAATAACTGTGTGTACAGAACAGATTACACATTTAGAAATACCTACCTTATTTAGCTGGGATTTGTACAAATATTTGTTGTTTATTTTGTAAAGAAAGTACAAACGTTAGTAATACAGTCAATAGGTTACAGCTTGGGCCGCTTAATCAATGCCCTATTTATGCCAACATTGAATTCCACATGTAAAACATTCCACTTGAAGTGCAGATTTCACAAGCCCTTAGTCAACATGTTTCTCTGCATGGACACACATTGGTAAGTTCTCTTCAGCTGACCCACGCACTGGTGTTTTATCAGCCCAATCGTGGCATGCAACCTTTGCTCAGGATGTTTGGCTGTTTCCTCGACATGTGACTTCCCTCTAATGAAGACAGCTTGCTCAGCAGTATGAAGTGAGTTTACAGGAGACATTGCTGATGATCTTCAGGCTTTGATATCAGCTGACCTGTTACACAAGACATAAGGTGTGTTTGCTACTGAACTACATGTGCACAAGTATCATAAAGTTTTCCAACTTGTGTGCTAAGTGTTTTGAAGCCACTAATTTGGACACACATGGTCTGAACCCTAAAACTGGTTTGAACAGAGTTAATAGCAGCACATACTGACAGTTAAGTATGTACTGCTAGTTAACAAGAATGGTAAGTATGCTGATACGGTTATATAGTGTTACAGAGTATAGCAGAGTCCACACCATAACTTCAATGATACAGAGGAACTATATCTGTGACATCACTGTTAGAGCAATATTTTTTTTTTACCTGATAAAAGATAAAACATTGACAACCAATCAAAATCCAATCAAAATTTGAATGAGAATTTAAACAATGTTATTGGCCTTTTGTGTGGATGCTAATATAGTTTAATAATATCTTTATACTGTCGTTCTTTGTATGAATGACCCTTTACTCTATTCTTCCATCTGTTTGTGACACTGACTGTGTTTACAACATTAAGATTGTATTGTGTCAGATGTTCTTTTTGCACCCGTGCCTCCGGGTCTGGCATGCCCAGACAGATGCTATATTTACCCTGGATTGAATTAAGCATGGACACATTTGAATTATCATATGTTTTTGTGTGTAAGTGGGTTTGTGCTGGGAATCTTAAGATCAAGGAACACTAAAGCACTCAGCGTGATTGGGTTTCCTTAATGTGATTTTCCAGAGCAGGAACTCCCAGTTTGTCCTGTTATCTCATTGCTTAGACTAATGGACTCAGTCATAATAGCCTTTTACCTTCACTGTCACTCTTGCTTTACTTTTCCCTATAATACCTAAATCCAACACGCTGTACTGATTTTGAAATTCGTAAAGTTCTCATGGACAATTTGGTGTTATGGTTTAGACAATAAGTTAATGACTCATTGTATGGGTTGAGGGTGTATAAACAAGTTGTTTTTACAGTTTAGTGTCGATGAATAGACATTTTGGTCAAAGGAGAAAGTTCTGAGGTTTGAAAGTTACAGCATATTTACACACAGTGAACTTTTATTTCAAAAACAGCCTGCCACAACTTAGAATTGTGTTGGAAGTATTTGCATGTTTCGCCTAAAAATTGTAGGCGTGTCAAGTTAAAGCGATCAATTTGATTTATGACTCAAGATTCATCTCATTCTTTGCTTTCAAAAAGGGTCTGTCACTCTTTTAAACAACCTAATCTGTTTATACATCATATATGCCTGCAAATGTCCAGTTTTGCATACAGATTACAGATTTAATAAATTCCTGGTCCAATGGAAGAGGCCAGGCAGGGGTTTGCATAAGTGTGGAAACGGCGTACTTCATCACATTATATGGCTGATACCAGATTGTGCCAGTCATCAAAACCTGACGTCAGCCCGTCATAAATAATCACATTTTCAAGTCTCATCTAAAAGCTGTGGTCTAATGTCCCAATCACACAATGTTAGTCATAAGAGTGTTGTAATCTTTGACCTAAGCTTTGGGGACTGAATTATCATGCAATAGCTTATCCTTGAAAATCCCTGCTTATAAGGTTGTAAAATGACATTTTTGTGGCTTTCCATCATAGCGCAATGACTGACGGTTGCCCTTTAGAGCCACAGTTGTATCTTTGAAAGCAGTGACAAAAACAGGGATTTTGCAGATGATTGACACACCAAACACCTTCATGGTCATGCATGATGTATATTGGCTGGTGACAGGAAACCTTTATTACCACAAACAGGTAGTCCTGCCCAAATGCCTTTGGCTGAGTCAGTTGTTCACATGTCAGGTCAGTCAAAGTGTTTGTGTGCTATATAACCACAGTGTTTAAAGTATTTAGAAAGGCAACCTGTAAATATTCTTTTTATAGTTATCTCTGCACATTATACTTTAAACCTTAAAAGCTATATCAATTTCAGAACTTCATAGCAATGACCGTCATTAGAATTTAACTATTAGCAATTTAGAGAAACTGGACCTAAAGCAAAAAACATGCTGTACCCAAACTCAGCTGCAAACTCTGAGCTAACAGCTTACCTTCAAATGTACGCGGCATTAGTGTTGTTTGTTATTTGAGTAGCTGGTGACACATTTGTGCGAGCCTATGTACTTAGAAGTGTAAGCGTCTATTTTGTACTTGTATTTAGCAGTGCAAATGTCTACTTTATAACAATAAGCCAATAAAAAGTAATTTGTTTACTTGGCAAGGTACTTACAGTAAAAATTCTCCATAGAGCACATTTCTCTCAGGTTGCTCTGCATTGGCAACAACTGTTTAGGGCCAGAATTCTTTAATTTATGTTTGGCATGTCTACAGAACAGGGCAATATTTTATTTTATAGATGACAGCAATAGTTTTTTTACCAACATCATGTTTTCTCACAGGCTGAAGCAAGCTAAAAATTCTGCTTAATGCAGGAAAAAGTATATCTCATATATATAATATCTCATTCTTACTGACTTAAGCATTGGACCCTTCTGTTCAGCCTAAGAATAATTTTTACCTTGCCTGGAGGTTTATTTAGTCATGCCACTTTAGTTCTTTAAAAACAAGGTCCCCTTATCAGACGACATAATCATGCCAAGCTCCAAACTTGTAAGTTGAAACCTGGGTCCATTTCCCAGCATTGCAGGATTTAATGAAGTGTTAAAGATGTGAGCGTTTAATGGTTAACCCAGAACAGATGTCTACATTCAATCAGTAATTCCCCTCCACCATCATAACCCTCAAATCTTGAATTCATTTATTAAGCCTAGACAAAGAGCTCATTTGTCAAACTTTGGTTCAGAAACCGTTTCACATTGGAAACGGATTTGAGTCCCACTCTAGTGTGAATGCATAATCAGGATTCGTCTGTAATACGATGTCATGTGTGAACACAAGGATTACGGCTTAGACTAACCAGTTGCC
>JAZGTK010003437.1:0-27373 GCA_036877625.1 Ambastaia sidthimunki
GACCGAAACAATTTGCATTTAGATAGCACCCTTTCATCCCAGCCTTAGTATGAAGCCACCAGTCAGGGACACAGAGAGCTAATAATTCCACACAGCAGGCCTGGGACCTTGTTGCGTCATGCGGGAGCTTTAACAATATAGTCAGGGAGTGTTGTGTAAAGGAGTCTGTGTGTGTAAACTTCTGTCAAGATGTGTTCCTGGATCAACATTTTTTGGGTTCTAAAACAACATTCCTGTGAAAAAAATAGCCTTAAACCCTACCCATAACTCAGACTCTAACCATAACTTACCATAACCATAACCTTAAATCAGAGGTTGATAATAATTTATTAAAGATCCTAAACCTAAAGTCTAACATTGAGCCTAAATCTAATCCTGCAATAAAATGTTGTTCCAGGACCAACAATGTTGGATGTATGTAGGAACAAATCTTATCTGGCAAAATCATGTTGACCACATAAAGAAACATCTGACTCAAAAAAAGAAAATTCTGTCATCTTTTACTCACCCTCATATTTTTAAAAAGCACTATGACTTTCTTTCATCTGCGGAACACAAAGGTGAATTTTCAGAGTTCTTTTCAAATATTCTGAGTTCTTTTCTGAGTTCTTCTTTTTAATATATAGATAAAAGTGAAGGAGGACTGGAGCTGTCAATCTCCAAAATTACAAAAAAGCTTTTTTTTTTGTAAAGTTTGATAGTGGTCCAAAAGACTTGTACAGTATATTTAAAGTATTTAAAAGTCATACATTTACTTTGTGTGAGAAGAAAACAGAAATGTAGGTCCTTGTTTACTAAAAATCCTCCACTCCAGTGAGTCTTTAATCATTGTGAGTGAATTATTAGGTCAGTGAGTTGAAAGGTCTGATATGTGATTTCTGTTTATCACATACAGGTCTATAACACAAGTCAAATGGGCAAATGTTTCTAGTGCTTTTTTGTCATTTTCTAACTTTACATCCCTGGTCGCCATTAACTTTCATTACATGGAAAAGAGCAGCCAGGATATTATTCATAATAACATAACACAGGTTTAGAACAACATGAGGGACAGTAAATAACAACGGAGATTTCACATTCAAGCGCCCTGTTTCTTTAAACCGCAGAGATTGATGGCATTTGAAGAGTTTAGAGAAGAGAAACTGATACAGTACTGTGCTTAACGGCATTTCGCCAAGACTTCCCCCACAGCAGATGTTCAAACACGCATTGTTTTCTGCTTATGGCATACAAGAGCTTGAAAATCCATATCTTGAGGCACCAAAACGGTACGTTGTTTGTATGTCAGAAAAAACATACCAGTATGTTCTTAACATTAGCCTTTTATGCCTTTTCTGGCTTCAAACGAGGAACGAGGCTTGAACAAGTGTTTATTGAATACAGACGAACCAATCAATGGCATTGAATGTGTAAGGAAATAGAAACTTGAGCTGAGGACTTTTTTGCAGATATGCCGTTTGAGTCTTTTCCCAGAGTGCTTTGCAGCAGCTGTGTTTAAAATGAATGGGAATCAAAGGAAACAATGCAAAACCTGAACAAGGAGGCTTTCATTGCATTTTCAATAAACAATTCAATAACATTTCGTTAAAGCACTGAATAGTCCAGAATAACATATTGTTTGTTCATTTGTAGTCTGTGGAGTAACTCTAGTTAGATCATTAAGTAAGACTGACAGCATTAACAATATAAATGAAAATAAGTTTGTAAAATACAAACTGGTGATTCCAGCGAGATGCTAAACTTCAGCAAATGAGACAACAGGCTGATTGTATGTTCTTGGTAATTGTATTATTGGAACTGTTGAGAAAAGACAACAGATTTATTGTTCAGCAAATTATAAGGTAATAATGAAAGAAGTTTAATTCCGACAAATTTCTATAAAATATAATGGTACCACTTTTAATCAATATGTAGACTTTGCTTCTTAAAAAGAGAACATTTTTCAGTGCAAGAATTCTGTGTATAATCGTTTTAAATTAGACATACATAGACCTCAATAGACCCCTAATGGTGATGATAGACGAACATCATTAGCTAAAAAAATAAAGAGTTCTTAACATCACCACACAACAAATAACTAACAGTGATGACAAACAACAACATCAGCATAAAGCAAACAACTATATAATTCTTTAACAGTAAGTGCATAATTTATTTATGCTGAAATGCATGCTGGGAGCCTAAAAACGCAAATCATCAAATCAGCACATTGTTTAATATGAAAAAGTTTGAACAGCTTTGTTAGACTAGTCAACATTTGGGGTAATATAATTGGTTTAACATTTTTCCTAATGTAGTTTCAAAATGAAACTCACATTTGTTGTTATTGGTGACTCAAACAGCCCTGTGTGCTGGATAATATGTAATTGCTTTATTATAATGTGGTCCTTTAAATTAGCTATAAATTGATTATAAATTAAATGTTCTTTTGACACCTGCAGCTATCTGGTTCATCTCAGACATATTGTGTTTCCTGCCGCCTGTGCTCCACTTCAGTGAATCCAAGGGCAGAAATCAGCCTTGCTGTCATCTCTTTTGTCATATCTTGTGCTTTTTTCTTTCATTTTCTTGGCCACCACAGTGTTTTGGGGATTAGGTAGAAACTGGTGCATTTCTTTTTATCTTTCCATTTTTTTTTTTCGAAATTATTCATACCGCTTAACACACTATCATAGAAAAACACACACAGAGTAAAAACAGTCGTGCTGTTGTAGTTCTTAACGTCAATCAAACGCATCTTCCCTTTCAGAGTTCTGTATTTGCGCCAGACATCAGCTGTCAAAGAGTAAGTGACGGCTGTTGCCTCGTCTGAGCGGATGAAAAGCGTTCCCATGGCCCCAAAGGTGTACACCCTTGTGCACGCGAGACCTCCGATATTCAGGAGCAAGGCAAGGCATATGTGCGGAATCAACTCGCTACGCGGCTTTCTCACCGGAACCCGCCTTTAGGAAATTAAGACAATGTGCTTGAACAAAACACCCTCAAGAGTTGCTATAAAGCCTCTTTTGTCTTTGAATGAATTAGCATAAGCTATAAGGCTCTTTCTAAATGCTAAAAAATTAGTAACCTAAAAGCAAATGGTTTGGGGATTTCAGGCCAATGGCTGAAGTGCTCTTGTGGACCTTTAAGAAAAAGCTGTTTTTGTCCACAGCAGAGGTTCCAGAGCAGAGGTCCCCAAGCCATTAATCATGTCCATCTTTTCAGCTGCCAGTCCTTACAAAAGGTGACCCCAGCTCCACAATGGGCTTGGCAATAAAGAGGCTGTTTAGAGGGGGGTTACATATAGTTTACTGTGGGTTATTGTCGCAGTGCCACCCATTTATATTACAGTGGCATTAAAGAGCTTATCTGTCGGCCATATTGTCCCACTTGTGGTGCATTTGTTGTATTTGAATTAAAGAGGATCTGGACCCAAATACCATTATGATTAAGACTTCTATTTTTGATGCGTGGGTTGATTATGATTCATAGATCAGTTTTAGTATTTAATGTGCGAGTTATTTTTTAAAAGCTTAGACAGAAATTACTCATTGGAGGAAGAATCTCAAGGAGAAATTAAGAGATTATATTTTGTAATGATAAAGCCTAAAGCCTTTTAGAACAGATAAAATATTTTTTATTGTAACATTTCTATATGACAATTAAGCTAAATTATCATTATAGTGATGCAATAAATAAATGAATAATTGTCTGTAAAACAAAACAGTAATGGTAATCATTCAGACACAATGATGAATTAAAAGGCAGTTTAATGCATATTATTATGCATACTTACAATTTTATTTGACTTATGTTTTTACTTTAACAGTTATTCAATTGTTTTGTTCATTTCAATACTGTAAATGTTCAATACTGTAAAAGTAAAATCTTAATAGTTCTCTAAAAGGCTTCATTTCCCTCTTAGTTTTGAGACTCACTCGATGTGTGGAACCAATTTTTATGGTGCATTTTATTTTTAACAGCTCATTGCGCTCCCTATCAACAGATGCTGTGAATGTTCAAAGTGCTCCAGGGTCTGAAACTGCCCAGCGTACAGTTTAATCTATTACAGATAGCGTTCCTTGTGTTCTATGACACATTTGATGTGGATCTGAGCTCTTGCAGGAAATGAAATGAATCAGGCAGGGAAATCTCACTATCTTAAGCGAGCCTCTGAGAAAACAACCACCCCACCTCTAATCAACTTCATAAATCCACATCGACATGTTTAAGACCTCCTCTGCTGCTCCAGGGCCGTGTCATATCCTGTCCGTGAAGGATCGGGACCTACAAATTGATGTCAGGTTGTGTTTTCACAGCGGCAGTGTTGCTGTTCATCTACAGATGTTTTTCTTGTCTGCACACAGCCATTTTGTTTTTGCACAGGCTGCAGTGTGTGATTTAGTCCGACACATGCATTGTTGCAAACAAGGTTTCATTATCATGATGAAATGGTTTTTACGATGCTGTGTCATTAAGATTTGGGGTGAAGCTGGCAAATTAATGAGTCAGACAGTGATATATAGTGTAGCACAGATATACGTGATATATTGATAGATATGTTTTGAAGAGGAATTGCTCATCATAATTAAAGTGCCCTCATGTCACCTCATATCATTTTCTTTCCTGTGTTCTTATGTGATGTTTTGCAAAACTGCTCTTATATAACTTTTAATTTAGATTGAATCTGAATTGACGTCAAATTGCCTTACTGCTTTTAGATCTTGTTCACACTATATTCAAACTTAGAGGAGATTCAGAAGAACCAATTGCATGGCTTGGTGTCATTTTTAAAAAATATACTCAGATGAGATTTATAAACTGCATTAAAAAGGAAAGATTTACATTTCAGCGTATTCCTCACACAAAACATTGTTAATTTAACAGCTAAATATTTTCTTTTGTTACATAGAAAAAGGGAGTCATGATTTAAAACAGCATGTGTATGAGTATATTTTAATATTTGGGATTATTTCTTTGATATTTTCTCTGTGTGATTAATAATAACCCTTTTACTAATTAATCTTGACCAGTGCTGGTTTAATACTGTTTATAAGTCATAAAGGTGCTTTGTTACATTGAGCTGCGATTTACATTATGTAAACAGCAGAGCTCACAGAACGACACCTGCCACTTAAAAATGTGCTGCAAACGCAGCATTTCTCTCAGAGGCCGGTTAAAAGAGGAGGGCGGGGGATTTGAGTCGTAAAGTTTACGGCCACCAGATTTGTTGTGCAGTATTTTATCAGAATGGATTCCGTTTCTGGTAGCCGCAGTGCTGCATAAGGTTGCTCTGACCGAGAGGACAATTTTAAAAGATTGTCCCGAAGTCTTCTTTTTTTCTATTGTCCTTCAGGTTTCTTGTCACAAAAATGTTCCATCTGAAATGTGCTTGACGCTGCATGTTGTGTTTGTTTATTTGTTGAAATGTGTCTCTGAACTGTGAGCAGAAAGGATGGTGTGGTCTGAAAAAATGTGGTCTGAGGCGCCTGTCATACTGAGGGAAGTGCTAAAATAGATTGGGAGTAAAAGCTTACAGAGGGATATGATCAAATGAGGAAGACAAGTGGGTTTTAGACTTTTTGTAGACAATGAATAATTTAAAATAAAATAAGCTGAGCCATACAAAATACTGTCTTTAACACTGCCTTGTGTTTTGTTTGCTTCTCATCCTGTAGAATCATAAGGACTGAACTGGCTGTTTTCCTTCCGTTTGGTGTTGAGACGAGAAATAAGGTTGCCATGGAAGTGAAAGAACGCAGACCTTACCGCTCCCTGACCTCCAGGCGGGACACAGAGCGCCGGTACACCAGTTCTTCTGCCGATAGCGAAGACGGCAAGCTCAACCCAAAGTCTTACAGCTCCAGCGAGACCCTCAAAGCCTTTGACCAGGACTCCAGATTAGCCTACGGCAGCCGGGTCAAAGACGTTGTGCACCATGAGGCCGATGAGTTCAGCAGGCAGGGTAAGCAGAGCAAAATTTCTCACCAGGATGGTGTGGATTAAACTACTGGTTCATTTTAAGGCACAAATAAGATTTTGGTTCGACTGGTTAAGGCACAAATCAGATTTCAGTTCAATTGGTTACTGCGAAAGCTGTTTTCTGAGTGCTGGAAAACAAGGGCCAGATGTACTGTTATGTTTATCAAAATTTAAATACAAAATTGGGATTGATTCTTTCCTTTTTAACACTTTTTCCTAACTTGCTTTAATCAAAGCATCTAGTTCACATTGTTCACATTTACATTTATGCATTTGCCAGATGCATTAATCCAAATTGAATTACCAAAACTTAAAAAAATGATTGAAATGGTTTTGTATGGGGGTGGGAAGACATCGATTCAAAAATGCATTGTTATTGTTACTCGTGATTGGATTGATCCACAAAATCAACCCATAATCAGAATTTCTAATTCATTATAATTCAATGAATTTCTGGTGTCCTTATCAGAGTTATTAATTAGCTTAACCAGCCAGCATTCCTTGATTAATCATCTTCATCGAAAACACCAGCTAGTCCAGCACCAAACAGCCACACACTCTATAATACTGCAAAAATGCCACTGCAGTTACAGCACAGAAAAGTGCTCCTACACTGTGCAAATATACACAGGAGACTTCAGATAAGTTTAAGGGCCCTAGACAAAAAGGCTGAATAAGCTTTATTTTACAACATTTTAAAGAAAACAACCATCCACGTTCATGCATCATGAACTCTTTATTTAAAAGAAGTAAATGTTTTACACTGGAATCACAATCACAGTCGCTGTGGTCCAAAATCATGTGAGCTGCCTCACTGCTCAATGCTTACATAGGCAGTTGCCTGCTAAGGCAGCATCATAACAGCCACAAAACCTCAGAAGTCACTGATTTAAAACACCCTACACAGACAGCATTGTTGCTTTCTGTTGGGATGGCAGGATAGAGGCAGAACACTCTGTATACTAGGAAGCACAAAAATATTACTATAATAATGTTACTATTGGTGCTGGTCAGTATATTGAATAAAATGTATGAAATAATGTACTTTTCTCAACATTTTCAATCAACATTTTTCTAGCTTCATCCACCATCTTGGACTTGAAACAATGCATTCTGGGATTGCCTTCCCCTTATGTGCCATGCTGCCTAGTGCTACTTATCTAAGAAGGCAGCATGATTAAGTTGTCTACCTTTTGGAACACAAGTGTTGTGTTGGGAGTGTGCCTGTGATGTTCTGCTGCTTGTGTAGACAGCAGGCATTTGATTTAAACTGAATGAAATCCAAAAATCCTCCTCTGATACTGGCTTGTAATGTCCTATTTCTATCAACAGTTTCTAGCAGACATATTTTTATGCATAGCTTTTGCACAGAATTTGGCAACGATCCACCTTAACTCGCCAAAGAATTGCACCCCTACGCCGTTGCTGAAAATGGAGATGCGTGGAGTATCATTTTGGAAACAAATCACAAGATGCTTAAAGATTACAACCTCGTATTGATACATTGCATTCAAGTATGTCTGTTCCCTGGGATTTGAACTAACAACCTTGGCTCTGCACAGGATAATACTGATTGAGTTACATAAAACGGCACTCACGTGGTACTTGTGTTAATGACACGCGTACGGCTGCTCACAGCCAAACAGTATAGTGCAAAAAAGAACCTGCATGGGGGCGCCATTGAGCTCGAGTTTAAATGAAGCTGTCAAACCAAGTGTGACAGTGCCTAAGATTTGAGTCTTAACAATGGGATGTTTAGAATTAGGGACTTCAATAGGGAATGTAAGTAATTTGAGTGGTTGATAATATTCCTTGTTAGTCCAATATGGAGCATTTGATTGAAAAAAACAAAAACAAATTGAGCATGATTAAAAAGCATGTGAGTGCTTAAATAATAGTCATTGTTTGATTAATTTAGAGCCCTTGGGGGGAAAATAATTTTTAAAAGGAGAATCTGCAGGTTTTTTTAGGCATGAGTCCCATAAATGTACCGTATTAAAGCTTTTGAAGGAAAGAATGTAGTTAAACTGGAATAATCTTTACCACATGACCTGTGCGTTTCTTTTGAATTAAGGAGTCTCGTACCCCTCACTGTATTTTTCCACTTCATATTAAAGCAGATATCTTTTTACTGTTTGACACGAGATGAACTGTTGCAGGCTTTGAGCTCATCTGGCAGTCTGAAGATGCACGAGGCATCTTTCAGATACGCTTCAGAGAGTGATTGCATTCAAGCAATTAAGCAAGACTGCGGTGACGATTTGATCCCCTGTTAATATATTCCTCCCGCTATGAAGAAGCAACGGCTAAAAGTGGAAAGATAAAAGGAACACTGAATGCTGTGTTGTAGCTTTGCCATTAGCGTGCCAGAACTTTAATGAGAGGAGGTTACCGTGAATGCTGATTGGCTGATGTCTTTTATGACCTTCTAATGTGTCCAGCTGATGGTGACTTATATCCGCTTTCCCACCATGAATACTAAATGCATTGTAGCTTTCAGACACACTAACTGTTATTGCATTTACTCTCGGGCATTAATCTAATTTCCTTTTTCTCATGCGTTTGGCCTTCACATGGTCTAAATGTATTGTTTATAGAGGCTGTGCACGCTCCATTGAGGTTCAGTGTTCAGTTGTGTATATAAGCTGTTTGTTATTTTGCATAGGTGATTAGGTATGCACCAGTGGAATATGATGCAGATTTTGTCAATTTAGGGTAATATACAAGGTCAAGAGTCCTGTTCAATTATTTATTATAATAGCTTAATTGGTAAAGCATTGGGTTAGCAGTGCAAAGGTTATGAGTTCAGGTCGCAAGAAAAACACTTGCAATTTCTACCCAATAAAACATTCTAGCGCTTGGCATAACCTGAGAGATTTATATACATTTTAAAATACCCACTTACTAATATTCTTGATTTTAAGTTGTTTGAGCTTGTTTTAATAGTAGGTGTGTCTGATTTTAAATTTTAAGTCATCTTGTGGTCGTTATGGAAGTTTGCTGAGGTCGCATAGTGGGCCCCAAACCCTGACCTAATTCATAAAATGTAAATGCAAAATCAGACCTAGTGAGCAGCCTACCTAGACAGCATTGTTAAATTCATTGAGAAAAAGTTTAGTCTCAAAGAAAGATTTACTAATCATTAAAACGAAAATTGCGGCAAAAGAGCTGAGTAACAACCTCAACAGTATTTAGTTACCTACTATAAGCAGGTAGATAGTGAGGCAACTCTCAATGTTTTGGAACGGAGCCTTGTTTTTTATGTTTAATATAGGTTAGTAATTGTTGTCTTGTTACAGGTGCAGACTTCTCTCTTAGAGACATGGCCTTTGCAGATCCTGTGTTGCCCCATATGGCAGCATACAGGACAGAAATGGGCCTGCCCCACCGTGACTACTCTGTCAGCGTAGGCTCGGATGCAGACACAGAAACAGACGGGATCATGTCCCCCGAGCACGCCGTCCGACTCTGGGGCCGTAGCAACACCAAATCCGGCCGGAGCTCCTGCCTTTCCAGCCGAGCCAACTCTAACCTTACCTTAACTGACACAGAGCACGAAAACACAGAAAACGGTGAGTTCAGTTGTCCTTCCTTTCACAGCTCGGCTAGGAGCAGGATTACAACACTAGACACAGAGGGATGTCTCAGATTTAACACCACGTTGTTTCAGATCGAATGTGTGATGCCCCTTTTATATGGAAATGATGTGTGGTTTCAGGAGGCAGATTTTGTTACGCCTCAATCCGTTTTTCTGAAACGCTTTTGCTTTTAAGCAAAAAAAGAAAGTCTCTTGTATGCTGATTTATGGAAATGAGAATTGCGATAATATGATAATGAAATAGCTGTGTTTTCATCACTAACTTTCAAGTGCTTTATTATACGCAACTTTAAAAGCAATGGTGATATTTTTTATTTTTTTACATTCTTCTCAATGTATCAGAATGTCTTAAAGACACAAAATTAAGAATTTAGGCAATGACAGAATTACACATTCAGGGTCAAACTCTGGTTACATACTGGTTGCAAGTTTGATGCATTAACATGGTGATATGATTGTTATGCGTATTTTTGGTTGTTGTCTTTCTAATAATATTTGAGTCTTTTATTCTGACTGTTAAAAAAAGCAAGTCATGAGAGGTATGTTTTACAGTGATTTTACCACATTTCAGAATTTTCTGAATAAGCAATTACTTCACTGTGTAATTGCATTCATAATATTAATATAGTTTAAAGAATATGTGCCCACAGGTGTGTGTTTATAGTCGTTTTACAATGACCTGCAACGTGGCTCTTCCTATTAAAATGTAAAGTCAGTCATGTGTTTTGTAGTAATCTATGTACGCTGTGTCCAACACGTGGCACATTCATCGCTTTTGCTCTGCTCATAATAGGGCACTTCCAGAACAATCTTGCAGTTTGAGAAAACCGGATGACTGGCACATTTTAAATGTAATTTCAGGCAAACTCAAGCAACTCCACTTCCTGCTCCACACAACTCCTGTAATCTGATTGGAGAATGTGCACTGCCCACTAGACCTATAGGATTTTTTTAAATGATAGTCAGGGGACTTTTCTTCCACAAAATGTGGATGTTGTCCTGTATGCATGTGTATTTATAGGTGGATTAGGTATTTCTGGGCTGAAAAGAGATTAATGTATTATTAATGCAGCAAATCTAGTATGAGGTATAAAAGTCTCGGCTTTATTCTGATTGGTCAGTCCCTTGCTGTGTTTGCCTACTGTGACCTTGCGCAGTCTCTCATACTAAAACAATAAGCCACAAGAGACAGGCAATATATGGCAATATGTTTTATAGTGATATTGTCAGTGGTGTTTATTGCCAGCATAGTTATTCCTGCAGAATGCTAACAGTGATAAAGTTTATGTATTTAGACATTTTTCAGTAATAATTAAAAATACATATATACGACAGAGCAGCTAGGTGTCTGTGCCTTGTGTTGACATTAATGGGCTGAATAGAACAGGCAGCCATCCTGGATCAATTCACCTCAAGCCTTGGTGGTTCCAAATGGCCCCCAAGAGCCCAATGATTGTCTTTGCTCACATGGAAGGTCACATTGTATTGGGCTAGTGTCACACTGAAACTTGTCAAGAAAAGCGGTCTGATTACGCTAGAGAAAAGGCCCAAAGAACTGCAGAAAAAAATGTGAAAACTTAATAATTAAGAAAGTAATTTAGTGTTAATACATTCATTTCCTGTATGTAAATGTTAACATTTATGTGGATACATTATATGGCCAAAAGCAATGTATGCAGACACCCTTGACTATTTCAACCATTTCTGCCAAGAACAAATATTAATGCTACTCAATCATGTGACATTCTAGAAAATTCTGTGCCTCTAATTATGCTGCAGCAATTTTAGGTGGGGCCTTGTTTTCAGGTTGACAGTGCCTCTTTGAACAAAGTGATTTTCATATAGAAATGGTTTACTGAGTACAGAGCCCAGACCTGAACCTCACTGAAGTCCTTCAGGTTTGATCTGTAATGTCGACTCTGAGCCAGACCTCATCACCCAACGTCAGCATCTGACTTCACACCTGCTGTTTTTTACTGAATACGATCAAAGCCCTGCATCCCTGTTCCAACATCTACTGGAAGGGCTTCCCAGAAGACTCAAAGCTGTTATTGTAGCACACTGTAGGGAGGGCTTAATGCTGTAGAGCATGGTGCTAGCAACTCCAAGGTCAAGGATTTGAACCCTAAGGAACACACAAGGTAATCAAAAGTGTACATTTGATGCACTGTTGGTCACATTGGATAAAAAAGTCTGTTGTTTATGTAAATGAAAAAAAAATAAAGAGAAAAGCATCAGTGAGATACCTTGGTTTTGCATAATTATGATTGTTATTCTGCTCTCAAAGTATAAATTTATCACATAGGAAGTTTTCATATACAGAATCTCGGTGCCTGGACCTAAAATATATATATATATTACTTGATTTTTAGCTAATGAGTTCAGAGTTTTTTGGGACACAAATATATTCTTTTTTTCAAGGTTTCCCACACCTAAAGCCTTTAGTTTTGGCACTCTTTGTTTCTGCAGCCTAGTTTCGCTTTAATCATGCTCTCGTTTACAACATACCTTATGCATATTCACAGCCAAACTCTGATAGCACCTAAAAGAGCCTTTAGAAATCACACATCAAGGGACCATCAACAAAACGCTAATTGCCTTTTGCTTTGCAGCCTCCCTAAAAACCTACAAATATTGAGTTTTCCATGCAGGGCTACGTCGTTTTAGGTATTAGATTCTTATTTAAACCGACAAGGATGTGCTTTTGTGCCGAGTTACATATTATACATAAACATCTGTGATTCACTTAAAATGAAAATGGAATATGTCTTTCCGGATGCCATGAAAAACACTGAAGTACCCCAAATGCACGGTAAACAGCATTTGAAGAAAATGTCCTCTATGTATATCTTTATTCATAGCTCCAGGCCTTGGTTGGAGTATTGTAAAGCAGACATGATTCGAAATTGCTTTTTATTTTGTTCATCCAAGCAGAAACGCCAGTTGCATTCACTGTTTATTGAGGTAATGCCTATTAACCAGGCTCACACAGAATCGTGCCTGAAAAACTCTAGATTTTGCAGAATTCAAAGGCGTGTCTTTCAAAATACTAAATACACCTTTACATTCCCTCTCTGTACATGTCTGTTTATTAAATGTCTGCTAATTTGTTTGTGCTTACAGCACATATGAAAATCAGAGTGTTGGACCTTGTTGGTTGCTGTGTTTTGGAACAGGGTGTTTTCTAGCAGGTACAGCAGGTAACAGGTACCCTGAATCTATAGGTCTAAAATATCACAATACCAATGTGATATTTCAGTTTTTTTATTTTAATGAACTTAGACATTGCTAAAGTTCAGTTTTCACTTTTCATTATGGAGTATTTAGTGTAGATAAATTTAACAAAATTATTATCAGGCTGCAATATAACAAAATTGATAAAAGTCAAGGAAGTCTGAATACTTTCTGAATACTATACATAATAGCTTGGTAATACTTTTAGTAATACTTGATCATTTACATAAAAATAATTTATACAGGCATCTGAGATTATCAGTGTACTATGGTAGTGAGGGAATAAAAGAACAACAACAACTAGTTTAGTATTTTCTACTGATCCTAGTGCCCGTTGGGAATGTGATCAGATTGTTTGCAATGAGATTAAAGGAAATACATGAATAACACTTTCGTAATGCTTTATTTTATGTTGCCATTGCTTAAAGAACTCTCTAGCTAAAAACTATCAGAGGAATTTCTTGTTACTTAAAGGGAATTTCAGAATCACTCTGAATAATTTATTAATTAAGCGTTCATTTTCCACAGTTAAGATTTGTAACTGTTTATCAAGGCAATGGTAGTTTCATTATGTGGCACTTGAACATGTAGCACAGAACATGCATATATATGATGAATCTGTTTAACCTAACTCTCACGTCTCTGCAGCTTTCCTAAGGTGCTAACAGCCAGGAATATTGCAGAGTCACTGCTGTTCGGGCATGGACTGGTGTTTTAGCAGCTATGCTGTGGACACAAGGGCTGCTCGGGGCTGTGTGCGCTGAGCCTCAATCAGCTGAGCTGCAGCCCACAGCTCCTTCACTTACTGAGCTTTATGGTTATTTGCAAGTGCTGTGAGCAATGATAGAGCTCTTGAACCTTATAGATTTTCAAAAATGAAGCAGAATACTAGAGAGTTTAAGAATAGGCGCATATGTTGTGTATGCTGTCTGATAGCTCAGCTATTTAATATACAGCACCATTTAATAATTAGTGATGGCTCGTAAGTTTCACTTTTACTATTGCTCATACTTTAAGTTTTTAAATTATTAAAGATATGGATGTAACTCTTCTCAGTATTTGTGTCATCTATATATATAATAAAATAAAACATCAAATTGTGTGGCTTGCTGAGAAGAGTTCTGTTCTATTTTTTTAAATAAGAGATTGGACTTTTATTATGACATGGACAATTAAATCAGCAAAATACATAAACAGTAATAAAAAAAATAAAAATCCAACAGGTTTACAATAATAAAAGGGACCTAAGGCATTTAGGAAAAATCATTTTAAAATCATATAGATTCACGGATGGGCTATTTGGATCACCTTAAAACACCCTAGCAACGCCCTAGCAACCACCCAGAACACCTTAATACCTGTTTTACGAAGCTCCAGCATCAGCATCCTAACATGGTGACACTGAGTTTTGCACACACTAGCACCAAACATGTTTGTAGTTTGTAGTTGTTGTCCTTTGTTCTGTCTAATGAGAGCACCGCAGGGATGCAGTTTAGAGTTGTCAACCTGTAAACACTAGATGTTCATTGTGTTCTTTGTCTGTGATTCAGTCCAGCAGGAGCTACAGGACAGGAAAATCTGAGGTTGCATTGATCAGCAGGATATTTTCAGCAATAGCCACATCATACAGTAACATAATAAGCGTAGCTTAAAGTTGAGTCATTAGTGTAAATCGAACACAAATAAATGGACGTTTACCAGCACAAAATGGCTGTAACGTCATAGCTAAATTTGTTTGTAATCTAGAGACCATCTTAATGATGTACTCAATCGATTTCCTTATTAGCGTATTAATGTTTCAGCCATTTGCTGGCATGTTTAAAGGCAATGGGTAGCTTAGCGGTTAGCATTCCGGGCTAAAAGAAGGAAAGAGTTTAAACCCCGGAAGGGATGGCTGACGTACGGGAAAATTACTGGAATTTAATCTCACCACTGTGCCAATGAACCCTATTAACCCTTTGTTCCTCGAAGTCCCTTTGCTTGTAATAATTATATGCACCAGTCACTGCTTTGGGAAATGGCATTGGCTAAATGACTAATAGAGTAAATCTCACAGAAACATGTTCAGGTCACATTTCACAAAATATGCACATGAAAAGAATTAAACCTTTAAGGTTTTTAATTAGCATTTGTTTTCATAATTTATTTGACAATTAAGCACCACCCTATTATTCTCAACTGTAATTTTTTTATACCGCAAATATTGCAACAATGATTTTTGTTATTAAATTGTATATTTTTTTAAATGTATTGTTGTTTTTTGCATTAACGAGAGTTTGATGGAACCTATTTATCATAAAAACAATAGCAAAATGTTCAAACATCGAGTAGTCTAATTAAACAGGTTTCTTTTTTCCATCAAATTTAGGAGTAAAATATGACCAGGACATTCTAACAGATTTACATTCACCTCAAACAATATTCTATAATTTGTGTTGCCATTAACAGCACCCTGCGTTTGTACCCCTTTACTGGCACATATATCATGTCCTTTTCAAATGAATTGTTCTAAAAAAATCAAATAAATGTTTCCTGCTCAGTTTCCTCCAGCATTGGCATTAGAGAACAAATACATCTGGTCTACTGAAAGCCCTGTCCGTCACGTTTAAAAACATCACGATAATAAAGGTTTTAAAAAAAGACATGTAATGTGCTGTGGGGTGAAAATGAACAATGACACTATTTTCATAGGGGCTGTTAGGTTTTAAACGCATGATTAAACTGGTGCTATCTGTCAGCATTTTGCCCTCGGAGACATATAAGTGATAATGTCCCCATGCGATTGTGTTAATGCCCATTACAAGGGCTCGGCCGGGATGTTAAGCTATTGGGAAATAAAATCTGAAGCCTGGAAACCACATTTCTGCCTTTGTTTCGCTGTTTGTTTAGTCTAAATTTGACAGTTAGCTGCAAAGTCAGGCATTCAAAGTGTGTCTCCCTTGTCCTTTGAAAACTGCTGTGTGAACCTGAAGGGCAAGAGAGAGATCTGAAGATCAGCTAAAAGTTTGATGTACACACACATCACCATCTCTTTATTTCCGTTTGAAGAGGAGAATCTATAATTGGTTAATTTGACTGAAACTGCCTGTGTTGGTGCTTTGTAGAGGCTGTATAAGATGTCACTTAGAACTTGCTGGAAACTTTGAACTGCCTTTGAACTGTTGAAGGATTGAGGTTAAGTGGGACGCAGAGGTAGTGATTAGTGTTACTGTAATTGGTGATGTTGACAATGAGACAAACGTACTACTATAGCGCCTCACTGAAGCTTCTCAGCTGGCATATAAGCGGTTAAACTTTGTGTCCTCCAAATGTAGCATGAGTTTACACTTTTAGTTTTGGCCACTTAATGATGGAATCTGTCTCATTTTGGAAAAATATGCTTTCAACTTTTCAATCTGGCTAATAGTGTGTATGGTGCTCCACTGGGCATCTGTCACAGGCTTATAATAATTACGGTTTGCTCAGCATGAGGAGAAGATTGGTTGGCAGAAAGGGAGACATATTGTTTATATTGAGTGCATTTTTAATGGTGCTCTAAATTAGAGTTAGATTTTATAGCACTGTAGAGTTTAGAAGCCAATATCTATGCCCACTGTAAGCAGACACTTACAAAAAAAAAATCACGTTTTTTATGGTAATACCATTCTTTACCATTGAAGAAAACTGAAGAAAACATTGTAAACCAGCCTTACCAGGTCATAGCTGGTGTTTAGCTGATCTCCCACCCTGACCAGCCAAAAAGTGCCATAAACCCTTGAAACAAATCAGACCAGTTTGAGCAGATAACCACCTTAGGTTGGCTTTAGTTAATCTAGAGAGACCTAGAGATATAATGTATATATACAAAGTGCAGTCTATCAAGGGAGTGACAGATATTCAATAAGCTGAAAAACTGAATTTAAAGGCACAATTTCTGTGAGCTTTTCGCATGCTGACAGTCTAACAATTAGCTTCTATTTTGTATTTGATGGTAAAAATATTACAGTTATAAAATCTAGATGAACTCCCAAAATAAACTTATTAGTCTCTTGATTGATCCAGACAAGCCCTTAGATGTTAGATGACTTTTCAAGTTTCTTGACCCATCTTTTACATTACCACCAGATACTAATACGGGACCTTCGTTCTACCACGGTACTTTTTCCCAAGGGTAGCGCCATATTTAGAGCACCATATCTTTCTCCCTCATTTCTTGTCCTTTGAACTTTCTCCCCTGAGCTCTCCCACCATATTATCAACCCACAACGTGAAGTTAAATCAGGCTGCTATTAGATGAAACCCTTCCGGCCCTACAGTAGGTCTTTAGTGCCGTGTGTTGAAGAGTGCTGTGAGAGAGCAGACACAGCCATATGAGGTTACACGATCTGACCTTCAGCACTGGAGACTGAAAGATGTTTCGCATTAGCGGTGGGTGGTACCATCAAAAGCACATCACAGTTTAAGTACCTTTACTTCAGGGTGGTGAAATTATAGTTATTTTTATAATCAACTGTTATTTTTTCAGTTGTTAACAATGGTGAATTAAATGTAATAACTAGTTGATACATGTATACTTTGTATACTGTATACTGCCCTGCTTTACATGCTAAGAAATTACTAAAATTAAAATACAGATAGCAACAAAAAGCAAATATCTGTACAATCAGTGTGTGTTTGTGCGTGTGTTTTTGGACAATGCATTAACATAAGGTAATTATTGTAACCTTACTGTTACTGTCATGAACCTGATATTTTGTGGAGTTGTGAATATACATACACAAATATCAGTGGGCATGACTGGGAGCGACGGCAAAAATATGACAACTGCAACCTGGTACATTAATATAGAATTTAGTGTGTGTGTGTTATCGGTTTTGCATTGGCATTAAAGGTGACTCATCCAATCAGAACAGTCAGAACATTCTGATTCTGATGAGGTTTGTAATCATTGGTTAGAAATAATGTGATCTTTAGGTTTCACACTTGCACAGTAGTGTTATGATGTATTCCTTTCACATTAGCAGGGTTGTTGTCATTGAAGCAATTAGAATGCACACTCACACCTATATACAGTTAGAACACAAACTGACAAACAAAAAGTGAGAACATACATTATTTGCTAAAATATTTATTGAAATCTAAACAAAATAAGGTGTTTGCAAACTTTTGACTGTGTCTGCATCAGAACTATGCCAGGTGTGAATGCAAGTTGAAACAAACGCTATATTTAACACGTTTGAAGATTGAAACAGCTCTACTTTTTCTTGGTAATGTAACTTTATATTAAGTTTTAATATTGATATACATTTCATGTTAGTGTTATTTTGCCAAAGGGCTCACAATCTTACTTCCTAGAAACTTGGGTGCAGGTTTAATTTTGACCTTTACTTTTAATAACAGCTAATGTCGTTCTTGTAACCTGAACTTTATTTTGCAATACTTCCTTGAATTCATATACAGTATAGCTTATTAGAGGTGCTTGCTAAGGCTTCTTACTAAAGGTTTAAGGATTTAAACAAACCCCTCGGTAAGTAATACGTTTTGAAGTGTAGGCAGTCACACACTATCTGTGCTACATAATGATACCTCAAGTCACATGGACTGTTAAAGAGTGTTATTGCTTTTCTTTATTAAGATCAGCTAGCGGATGATAGACATGCAGAGAAATCCTATAGACTTACATTAAGGAGGGACCTCAGTCAGATATAGGGACCATAATATCACCCAAAAAACTTTTGAGCCATTGCATTTAGACTATTTTCAGATAGGCAAGCAGCACTCACTTTTAAATCAAATAAACAAATAAACATTAGGACTGCAACTGTGTTTTGCTTTTAGCAAAATATCATCAACATCTTTCTAGCTCGAGGCCCATTTTTTTATTAAACAAACGTAGCGATCACATCACAGCATGTTAGCATAAACAGCTCTATAATAATCTTTTTTATAATATTGCAAAACCTTGCTTCCATGTGTTAGTCAACATGAAAGGAACGTCTATTTATGCTTAAATGCACAAATAGAATAACAAAAAATAAAAAAACTGCACAGCACTAGAATTGGGGGCTTTTTTTTGTGTTTTTCGGCTGATTCCCAAGTTGGCTGTTGACGTGTGCTAAAAAGCGGTCACGCTTGCGTGAAAGCGCAAACATTACTTCAAAGCAGACACCAGAGTGCTGACTTTCGTCACGATTAATCACACATGCAGTTCTTTTTTAAGTGAATTTATTTATTTGTTTACTCCTTTTGGCTGCAGCTTTCCTCAGATGGAGGATTAGCAGAGTTAGTCCTGCCTCATTTGATGGCTCATTCCGAGACTCTAAAGACCCTGGTGGACAATGCGGGTCTGTTATCTGCTCCGCTCCATGAGCGCTCTGCTTTGACGGCGCAGCCTGATCCCGCTAACTCTAGATCGGATCCCTGGGAGTTTCTTGAGTACCGGGAATGCGCAGCTCGGCCACCACTAATCACAAACCACAGCAGTTCATAGAATCACGAAGCCAAAATGCCACATTCTGTAACATTAATCTAATGCATTAGTCTTTTATTGCTATCCATTAAATAATCCCCAGCGACATACGAATGCGCAGTATGTGCGCAGTACAGTGTATGTCCATTTATAAATAGTTAAGTCTTGCAGCCTTAGTCTTGACCTGAAATCAGACATTCTGTGATTGCAATATGGTGTGAATACAGAACAGTTTCCTTTTTTTTTTCCACCTTTCGAAGATGAAAATCTATGTAATGGCTTTCTGCATATCAAAATGACAGACATTTCTTATTTATTATGCATGCTCAAATGACTGTAATTAGAGCTTATCTGACTGACATCAAAATGTGTGTCATCGACCCACGAACACGACACTTTGCGCAAAAATATGATATAAAGTATGACTTAGGCTACAGAGTGCTTAAAACCTGTGCTGAATAAAGTATAAAGAAAAGGGTTTGTTTTATCCTAATACATCACATTTTGGTTGTAACTGTATTTTTGTCTCCACGACTTTAAGCATGTCACACACATTAAATGAAGGTACTTTATGTACAATTTATTTTACACTAAAGAACTCATATATAAATGCAGCTTTACACTGAAATACTGTAGTGCCTTTAAACACCCAGTGAGCATGTCAAGGGCAACACGCAAAGCGAAAAGTTATAAGTGTTGAAGAATAAATTGTTTCTTAGAAGGGAACCAAGACTAAGTTGGAGAATCTTCTGGACATTTTCTGTCAAAAATCAAGAAAGTTAGAATTTCTGTAAAATTTCCATGAGAGTATCACTATAGTTGATGTGTGTCATTTGAAAACCTGCTATTGGTTTGGCAAACGGATCCCAAACTCACATCATTGGTTGAGCCAGTTTTGCTGTGTTAGGCTTGTTGAGACTCTCAAGCAAACAAAGCAATGTTTAAATAACACCACAGAGCTGCAGTGTTTGCTTTTTTGGAGGGAAACAACCTACGAATGGTTTAGAATTGTCTATCCACATAGAGCTAGAACAGCACAAAGTGTTTTAACATATTATACCACCTATAGTAACCATCATAAATTTACATAAAGGGAAAAACAGGGTAGTCAATTGTCCAGACACTAAAAACGTAAATAGATATTAATGTATTAAGTTCAGTACAGTATTAATGCAAATGATTTTATACAAAAAAAGTCTAGATTAATTTTTGGGATATGTACTAATTATACACTCCACAAGCATAAATTAAACATTTACAGAAAATAAACAAACAAAGGGATAGAAACAGAAGCTTTATTAGATTTGCTTCCCTGTCTCCTAGAATGATTGCTAATGATGAAGTGCCTTTCAGCAACAGCAGTAATGAAAACAAATGTATTACTTTCTTCCTCTCTCCGCTGCTTGAGAGAAGTGATTGTCAAAGCTTATATGATTAACATTCAACAAAGCGATAACCAGAAGCAAGACGATAGCATTGTCAGCAAAGACTGTCCAATATGTCTGAAATTATCTTCTTCTAAATTGTTGTAATTGTTGCAATGATAATGTTCAGTAATAGACAGTGACATAAGGTTAGTTGATGGACACATATTATTCCAGCATCCAATGCCTGTGATCTCTAACACAGGAAACAGGCCACTTGTAGGAAAATAATTGGTACAAATTGCATTGCTGTGCATGGTGGATATAGAAAAGTTAGTTATGTCTTTTCATACAAACAGCCAGCTGATGAGTCTATTATACAGCTTTAGTGTGATTTGAGCAAAAGAAATAACTTTGATTTTGATCAGATTTTATTGGCGATTTGACATGGTATTAAACAATGAGATGGCATAATGTCTGATACATACTGCTGCTTATTTCAGCCAAGAACTGCCTACTTAGACAGGAAGAGGCTGTGTGACTGACATCAAAAATAACCAACCACAGTTTTTTGTTTTTAGGCGCTGTTTAGAGCAGTTTCTATGACAGGAATATTTCACAGTTCTAGACTGGCATGGGCTCTGTTAGCAGGTCTTTGGGTGTGTCATCTGTGGCTGAGACTTTGGAAATGCTAGCTTGGCAAACAGTTTGGAAAATTCGGTCTTTTCCACATTTAAGTATATATTGCTAGTAGCTGTGAAAATGTGGAGTGAAAATAACCACCTCGAGACATTACCTGGATAGAGTGGGCTAAGTTGCTTTAAACAGGACTTTTCTTAGTGCTTTTGGTGCTAGCAGAGACAGGCAAAGTGTGCTCTCCGTATCACCCTACCAGCAGAGACTTTAGAGCTTTTAATGAGGCCGAAATAGAGACAATCATTTAGCTTCAGCTTGCTGGCACGCGTGGCTCTAAAAGTAGCCTCCATTTCAGAGTAACTTTGGGCCTGATTCCCATCGCATTCTCTAAAAAACTGTTTTTGAATGGTGTACGTCAGAAGGGTTTGGCTTGTTTTTTAGGCTTTCTGCTTTCTCTTTCCTTCTAGAAGGTGCTTAAAAAGCACCTTTGCCATGATATCAATAGTTGCTTCATCTTAACTGTACAGATGACATGCTTTCTGTAGGTTACAAAAGAAGCACTTTCCTCAGTTTGACCCCAAACAAAATACTTCCAGGGAGGGCAAGAGAGAAAGAGAGAGAGGTGGATGACCTACAGCTCAGGAAGCCTCGCTATGCTCTGCCTTTTTCACTCTTTGTCATAGCTTTGTGCTGACTGGAAAACAAGGCCTCACCTAAACCTCATCAGCGAGTGCTGGAAAAGAAGTGTGGTGGCCCAACTATTGGTAATGAGCTGTTGCTCTACTTCTCATTACTGGCTGCAAAAGAGGACCCAACAGAAATGTGACATAAATCAAAGGCAGGCATTTCTGTCTCTTTTATAAAAGGGACGAGAAATGAGATCGTGGGCTGTGGTACTCCACTAAATGAGCTTGTAGAGGCTATGCCATTATCATAATGATGTATGATATATTTTCTTTTATTTTCAGCGTGATGTGACTTATTGGCTCAAGTATCCATTTCCAAATGGATGAAGTAGGGCTTATTACTAAATTAGGCCTTAGTATCATACATCTGTCACTCAGAATCTAATGGAGATACTGTTTGTTACATTATCTCTCTTCTGAGCATTTGATATGTAGCGCATTAGCTCGCCTACCATCGTACTGTGTAAACGAACACAGCGGGAGGGTTCTTCTCATTGCCTCACATTTCATGCATTGATTTCACACAAATTTGTCTTATGACTGATTTGTGTTGTGTTTGAGACAGAAATAGTCACAGAAATGCCTCATTACTCTATTCCATTAATGGCAGAACAATTCTTATCAATCATTTATACGCAACGCTTTTCTGCAGGATAACTGCGGTAACGTGCCGTCGCGTTCTCTGGGTTGGTGAAAACAGTCTTTCGCATTTTTCTTGGATGGTGGTCTCAGCAAATGCATGGAGAATGGATCGATACCTCATCCCTAGATAATCGTAAACCATGGCAACAGATAGAGCTGGCAGAGATTGGTCTTGTACTAGGCTTTAGAGAGAAATGCAGCCTTTAAAAGTCAGGATATTGCAAAATTAGCATTTAGCATCACAAGGCCTGCTGCTTATATATACTATCTGGGGCTTTGTGCAGGGAGATTTTAGCGTGTTTATTTGTATCTTCAAACGTTGATGGGTCAGCTCACATAATGTTTTTTATGCTAAGATAATGGCTTCAATTAGTAGATCACCGGTTTGTTTCAATAAGGTTGCAGACAGCAATACTATATAATATAACATATAAATAGCAGAACTATATAACTATATAATCATGCATAGTTAAAATAGAAAATAGTAAAGTTAATAATAACTTTTAAATGGGCAAAGAAAATGTTTTCCATATTTTGTTGACAATAAAGGCTGCCAGTCGAGTGCATTAATACAAACTTTTGGTGAAAATTCATGTAAATTGGTAGAAACTAGTGAACATGGAAAGTGTGTGACATGCAGTAATCCTTAAACAATAAACACAACTACACAAGGACAGCAAAATTATGACCCAGATTACATTAACTATAGGTTCACTTGCAGCATGTATAAACATGGTTTGTGCTAAGTACAATTTGCTTTGTGTAGTTAATTATTAGCTGCCGAGATTAAAAAAACTATTAAAATTCAAGCGATTCAAGAATATACAAGAATTTTATTTTATTCACGAATAAAATTCATTTAGTGACCAAAAGAGCAAATGTTTAAATTAGCCAATGCCATGTTAATAATTGTATGTATTTTGACCTTATGCAGTTCATTGTAACATGATAAACATTAATGTGTTGCTATTAATGTCCAGTTTAAAATCAGTGTTTTAATTAACAGCTATATAATACTTATGAGTAAGCTACTGTCCGTCTCTCCACCATAGCTTGTTTACAGAGGAAAAAAGTCTGTCTCTGTCTCTTATCACAGAGACAGACTTTTGTTTATTTAAAGAGAGAAAAAAAGTTTCCACACTCTTAGAGCATTAGAGCACTTGATCATTGCTGTGCATCTATCTGCAGGGTGTACTTCAGCATTTTATTAGGCCAGACCCTCGACGCGCAGAGGCGCCATGGGTACGAATATCGTGCCATCTCCGCGCAATGCCGCCCCGGGCTAGCCACATGCGGCTCTAATGAGCTGCTTATATTTTCAGGCATGGGCTGCTTGCTTCACCACCTAAAGCAAACTTTTTAGTCTTTTATCAATTTTTAAGAGGATTGGGAAGCATGGCTATATTATTTTTATTTACTTAATGACCAACACATAGAAAAAACTAACTGTAATTAGGTGTTGTTAGCATTGTTGTTAGCTGAGTTAGCTGAGCTCTCTGTGGCGGCCCCTGATAGAGCAACTACTGGAGGGACATGTGTTTTAAACTGATTAACATGAACTGGCCCCTTTGATGTTGGAGGCCGCCTGGAGAGTTTTTGCAAAAGAGGCGTGAAGGCGATTAGTAGGCGGTTTTGAGGCCAGTTGCGGGGTGCGACGGGACCACAGAGGAGACACTTGCTTGGTTCAGGGACGAGAGAGCTTGCACGTGCTGATGAGGGCCGCAAGGACAGTTGCGACGAGCTCAGAGGATATCGTTAACAAAGCGCAATGGAGAGATGTGAATCTGCCCTCTCTATTCCAGAGCAAAGAGAGCCCCAGGGACGTTTGAATGGGCTATCTTGAAGGGGATTTGGCAGTGTCAACCCTTGTCATGTTATGCGAGCTGAGTGTAAACATCAATAGCAGTCAGGCAAAGATCAGACGGATCCAGATTTCAGTCTTAAATCCTGACAGCAAAGACACTGAAGGCTTTATCAGCATAAGACATTGCAGCTTTGTAGAACTCGGTCTGTATTTCCGTCTGCAAGTTGTTGGGCGGAGAATATTATAGGATGACGCCATGCAAATTAGGAAATTTTGCTTGTACTTGTCATGGTTTTTTATTGTTAGATTGTTAGGTTTAGCAAAAAGCAACGGTTTTATATATTACCTTGTTGGCTGAAAATGTTCAATTTAAATCAATACAAAACAACACACACATTTTAAACAATAATTATTCTTTATTTTTACAATTTACATTTTTTTGTTATGCAAACATCTACTAATGTCCTACTTACAGATGCATTTAGTATTTTTTCCTTATTAGTGTTACACATAAAGAATTGTGAATTAATTAAGTCTTATGAATAGGAGGTTACGTCATAGTGGCAGCCATGTTCAGATGACAAATCACCAGTCTAATACAACTTTTTATTTTGTCTTGAAAACCTCGCTATGATCAGACACTTTTGCTGGTGGAATACATGTACATGGATTTCTACAATCACATTGGTAACCAAAATGACCAAGTGCATATTTTACACCTTATTTAGACCTATTTTGTGTTCAACCTTATCAAATCAAAGGTTTGTTTGTTGTAACTTGCTGTCTAAATAATATAAGCAGAGCAATGTTACAGCACATACAACAATTCTTTACACGACAGACACCAGCATCGAGTGCAGACGTCAAGTAGAGAAATGAAGGCCTTATTGGCTGAGGTGCCTCAATAGCTGCAGCTGTGTGGAACCTAAACAACAGTTGTCAGATTTGTCGTTCTAGATGAGGGGAAAAAACGATCCCTATTCAGTGTTCTTTTGATTCCAATCTCCAGGCTTCAATCTGCTATCTCGCGCTGTGTGTCGCCACTGAGCGGGGTGAACAGATGGTGCCTTTCAGCAAGGCAGAGAACTGCTGAGGAGTCCCTCTCGCTCCATAGAAGAAGAAAGGAATGGGAAATGAGAGGGGGTGAACCAGGAAGGTGAGGAAAGACAGGCCAAAGTAAGAAAGAAACAGGCCCTGGTTCTCTCACCTGTATATGAAGTTAATGGAGCGTTCAGGTCTTTATGGCACTTGATATGTATGTGAGCGCAATTCTAAAGACTGTCATTTGTTTCTAATGGCTTTTTATGTGTAATCAGTTAGATGTAACTCTCTTAATATGATATAAATGTAATTCAATCATTTGCATAAGACTAAATTCTAGACGATGTGATGCAAATTGTCAGTGTCTGTGTTTAATTGTATGACATGCAGTTTAATAGACATTTTTTATGTGACTGTAGGTTGAACAGGGAAATAGTTGCTGTGTTACTGTATATAGACTATTCAAATGTGTTTGATTTGCTTTCACTTATGCTGAGAATGGTGATTTTAGCAAAGTACATTTATCAATTGGTTGCTTTGGATTGCACTTATTCAGTTTTAAAAAATGAACCTCAAAACTAGGTTAAAAGAAAACATTGTTCTGCCAGCTAGTCTTTTTGTATGACAAAGTGATAGCTATTGTTTGTTTTTAATTAATTGTGTTCTATTTGTATTTGAGAAATGTAAAAATTCCAAAGCAGAGCAAAGGACGACAAATCCTCCGCCTTATAAAATACTGATGATTTCTTTGGCCTAATAGTTCGGTCGTGCCTAATTACTGATTTTTATTGCATCCTGTCAAAGAGAAGGAAGTTGTGTAGTGCAAGTTTAAATGTGTTTGGGCCAGACTTAAATGGGGCTTTTGTCTCTGCGGTCGTTAAATGCTGTTTTATTACGCAAGAATATAATTTCCATTAATGTGTTGTCTATAAAAGAAAACATTTGTGCGGGTTGACAATACATCCTCGTCTTTCCCTCATTAGGAGTGCCGCTCGAATCTGTATATATTGATTGCGTCCACTAGATAGCTTTGTTCAGGAAAACGACTTTTCCAACAACGAATCCGCCTTTGACTCATTATGCGGTTTCTTGTCTTTATAATTTTTTGACAAGTGAATATAATAATGATGTTCACTCTTTAACGCTTGCCAACTAGTTTTTTGGCTGGATATTTTTGAAGTTCTGGCCAACACCCCCAGTCGACTAGTTTAACATCAATTGAATCATCAGTGCATGAATGCTACACGTCAAGACACAATAGCTTTCCTGTTGTGTGAATGTTGGGCTTTTTTGCCACCTATTTATGGATAAACTTGTGAAGGATCTCCAAGCTACAGTAGGTAATCATGCACTGATGGAAGGTCCTGTGTGTTTCTTTAGATGATCGCTTATTCTCTAGAAGAACTTATTAGAGTCAAGTGTGAGATAGATGTTCTTGTAACCAACAGCTATTGTAACGCTTTTATGGCTTGACCTTTAGATGGTAAATCCACGCCTCAGGCGGTGATGGGTGCTCTTAATCTCTGAT
Organism: Ambastaia sidthimunki; assembly: GCA_036877625.1. Classification (NCBI taxonomy): domain Eukaryota; kingdom Metazoa; phylum Chordata; class Actinopteri; order Cypriniformes; family Botiidae; genus Ambastaia; species Ambastaia sidthimunki. Next base: position 26,943 of record JAZGTK010003437.1, read on the forward strand.
ATCACAGTCACTATTGTGACATTGGGGAGAATCTAAATGCTTTTGTCACCTGTGAGTTTTAAACTGTGTAGCTTTCTGCTGTCAGTTTTCTGCAGTGTAGCTTTCTGCTGTCATAACAAAACTTGGGAAGGCTTAAGCATAATGGTTTGGCTTGAAGCTAGAACTGGGATTTAAGCAAAATTTTTATATCAACCAATGATTTGAGAGAAAGTTGAAGGTTAGGGAATAAGCAAGGATGTTTGTTTCGAGTGATTGCTATTCCAAGACAAACAAAATATGTTGGATTGTCACGTCCTACTTGGCATTATTGGCCACTATCATGATAATGCTGGTTACAAGCTTAGCAATTTAGCCACCGGATGTGAAAACGTTTTAGCATCATTTATCTATTTCCTCAAATTACAGAGAATGAAGGTTTTTTTTTTTTATCT
>JAZGTK010003438.1:0-27372 GCA_036877625.1 Ambastaia sidthimunki
AGAACATTGTGCAAGAAATATTTTGCAGGTACAAATAATCTATTATTGACAAATGCATCTGCAAAATTCTTTTTTTTAACGCATACAATATACAAAAAAAGTTTGTGTTAGTCGAAAAGCTCTAACATCAGCCTTGTGACTCATCAGCAGCACTGCCACACAAAGCAGAGTCTAAAAAAATAAGAAATCTGTGCAAGTAGAAAAAAGGGGCAATATGAAAGATAAAATAAAGGAAGTAAGAAAGAGGGAAAGGGCAAGAAAAACAGAAGGAACTGAAATGTGCACATCATCACTTACAGCCTTAAACAATATTTACTTTGTATACAACCTGCATTATGTAACAACATCACTTTATTGAGTTGGTATAGCATGATGATAAATGTAAGGTTTGAAGGTCTTTGCTTTAAGGTGGCAAGAGTCATATGACTCAAAACTGAGCAAGATAATAGGTACAGAATCACTATCGTGTTTAACCACAAGCATGTAACAAATGACAGTTATGTAACAGTTCACTCAAGAAAAAGATGACTCAACGCACCCAAACTCTGGTCCAGGTTGCCGGAGGTAGAGTTGGAGGAATTTTTGCCACACCAAAGGCATGAGTGGGTGATCTGCAGGGGTGACGAGAGCTTGATGAGCCCAGCGATAGATCATCAGCCTCTGCAGGGAGGGGACGACCTGAAGCTTGAGACGGACCTGAGCTTTCTGATGAGCAGAAAACAAACAGGCTGATGAATGAATTTTAAATGTTTAAAGTGAAGTAAATATTTACAGTAATTTCAAGAAGAAATTTAATGTGACTAAAATGTATGAAGGGTTCTTATAGGGTTATAGCTATATGGTTCCCACAATTGTTCCAAATGTTCATAATTACTGGATATGGATTAAGAAAACAATTATAGCGATTGCTTGGGTAGCTTTCTCTTTGTATGTTTCAATCTTTGAAATTACAAATTTGTGTGTAAATGTCTTTAATAAAACTCTCAGCGTTTAAATATTCTGATACTTCAAGGTACTTTCAAGTACTAGTGAGAAGATAAGAGCAGAATGAAAAAAGTACCTTCAGAGCCTGATCTGGTGTGTAGGCAGAGTTGGAGAGAAGCTCATGTTCCACACAACGACGCAACTGAGAGTCTTCCTCAAACATAGATTCCATGTTAAGAACCAACCAAGCAAACCACACCTTAAAAAACACAAAGAGGACACAATAATTAAGTGAAATAAAGTGTTGTTTATATACTAACTTCAATGTATAGGAATACGCTTTACTATAGCTACTGAAAAATTGACATACCTCCCCTATGAGAGAACTGCCTTCAATAAAGGATGGAGTGACATTTCCTGCTACTATCCAGCCCATGAAAGATGAGAGCAAACCTTTGTCTCCATGGTAACCTAAAGCACTCTGACAGACAACAAATTTCAAAATTAATCCACAATTGGTTTGAAGAAGTCTGTTTTTACATCAGCCAAGAGAACACTGACCTTGTGCTGTTGGTAGAGAAGTTTCTGGAGACATTCCTCTTGTTGGTGAAGAAATGCAGCACGGCAAAGATGGTCCAGAAGGTACAGGACAGCTCTGTCTCGATGCCACAAATTCTGCTCGGTCAAAACTTGAAGCCAGAACTCAAGAACAGCTACTACCCCAACACGCCCAGGTCTGGAACTCTCCAAAATATGGGCCTAAAGGGCGGAAAAGCACTAAGACGTGAACTAACACAATGACATTCAAAAAACAAACAATGCAAAATCTCAGAAATCTACCTGGATCACACTATTCAGGAATTTGATATTTTCACATGTAGAGGTGCCAATGAGATGCTGGGCCACCTTCTGTGTGACCTGCTGGGTCACACCTTGAGTTCCACTATCCAGTTGCAAGAAAAGCTGAATGCAGCTGAGAAACCTGATTAACATCAGAAGAGAAATTCAGACAAAGAACCCAAAATCATGTAACTGTACGTTAACTTATTGTTAATATAACATTAGAACACACATTCCATAGCATGGCAGCAAAGCCTTAGGGCTGTTGGAAATCTGCATTTACATATAAATCTTATATCTAGTCGAGCCTTAGGGCTCAATTTTCTTTTAATATTAACAGTTTATAGTGTTTTATGTTGGGTTATATGTAATTGACTTAACATAGTTGCATAGTTTTGGTGCTAGATTTTAAAATAATCAATCTTGTAATCTATTTTATAATGTATAGCCATTTTTAAATAAATACTCAATGCAGTAACCCGGAAATCATGTTATTTTCTATACAGAGCTGGAAAACATCTCACAATATAAATATAAAATGTTCTTAACTGTTCGTTTTTAAGCAGGTAGAACTGGCAGTGGTAGACCAGAGGCAAAATGTTTTCCAGTATGTGCACTGCAGCTTTGAGATGACGAGACTGAACCAGAGTCTTCAGAAGAGATATTCCATCACTGCAGAACTTCTCCAAACTGACAACAATGAAACACAGCTGAAGATCAATTCATGTGGTTTGGATCTTTATACTTCTTATCATTGATAATGCTGCAGTCACAACACTTGATCTGTTAGAAATTATATTTCACAACAACAATAAAGAAATCAGAGTTAGTGCTCTAAGGCAGGAATGTAAGTCTTTATGAACCTGTGCCCAATAGTGGTCATATCAACAGCCAAAAAGCAACCAATGGGGATGCCTGCTTTGACAGCTTTGAAGACAGGGTGCATGGTGGGAGAGTCTGTAATCTCGGGCACACTGGGGGCACTGGAGGAGGGTAGGGGGCACCACGCATCCTGAGGACTTCTTTCATTGGCATGGAGCTTCAGCCTTAGAACCAAATCCCAAGCCCACTGGTTAAAAGAGGATTCTGGAGTCTGGCCGAGTCGCACCACATTAGCCAGGTAAGACACCTACAGAGAAAGCATATGTGAGCTGAAAACAGCCCAAATAATTGCTACTGGAAAGAGAAATTAGTTTTTTTTACAGGTTGAATTCTTGCTAACATGGGCCAAAGTTTAGTATTTTGTATATTTCAGACCTGTTTAATGCCTTCTGATAAGATGCCACCATATGGTTTATCTGTGAGGTATTTCTGATACGCTTCAATGACCAATAGGGCAACTTCACTGTGCAAAGAAGCTGGTAGAACATGGCAACCATTCTGTGGGTGAGACAGAATGTTTTAATTTTTAACCTGAATATGTCAAACAATTAAATACAAACACATACACACAAAAAGTATATAATTAATGCCAATTACTTAATACCTAAATTTTAATATTCCATTTATATTCCATTTGAGGCTAATGTAGGTGAGAAGCTAAGTAAAATATCTGTCAATATTAATAATTCACACTGACAGGCTGAAATCCCCAGTTGAGGCCTTCTAGTATGATGCAGGCTAGTCTGTTCTCCACTGCAGTGAGACCAAAGTTCAACAGCCAGTCTCGGATTAACCCAACCTCAGCTTCAGCTGGAGTCCATAAGTGTAAAGGCAACTCCTTAAACAGGTACAATGAAACCTGAACAATAAACAAACATGATTATTCAATAATAATGTGAATTTAAAAAGTAAAGCTTAGATTTTATTCCCACTACTCCCACTATTCCTCACTACTAAACTGCTAATTTGGTCCCTCTGAACATCAATTAACATGTAAATACATACAAAAAAACCTGAATTTTTGAGTGTTACATGCACAAATGTTGGTGTTCATTAATTTCTAATCACCTAAAGCCTACAGCCATCAATAATGTAGCGTGTATCACTCACCATGCCCACTTTGTCTATGGTCTCTCTCAGTCTCTCCAACAGCACAGAGATTATGTGAGGGTGGGCTGTCGCTATAGCAGCCAGCAACTCCCGCCCCACCTTGGAGAAAATCTCTCGAGTGGCAATACTGACATAAGAGACCTTAAAGAAATAATCACACATTTATAGCATCTTTAAGGTAAGGGCAAGAACAAAGATGATGTCTTCATGAAACTATTAGGACAAATATTTAGACAAGACAATAGCAATAGATTTCTGTAGCTCCACTTTCTGTTTTCCACTATTTATCTGTAACTCAAGCCAGCATAAGACAGAGTAAAATTACCTTGTATATCTCTAGCACAATGGTCCTGATGAACTCAGGGTCCACATCTGTACGTCTGGGTTGGGCCATGTGTGCAAATGTGGTCAGCAGGCAGATTCCATCCGAGTTGTTTATCTCTGACAGCCAGTTCTCAAACTTCTCTTGATGGCTTGATTCTGAATACACACAGACACCCTCTAAGTGTTTTTCTTTGAAACCATTCTTTGGGGTTTTTAGCATTGGATGTGCAGGGCATCTCACCTCTGAGCCCCTGGATACAGTCGTCAGCACTCAAGCTACAGCTGAGCTTCTCCAGACCGTCTGTCTCTGCACACTGCATGATATAGAAGATCTTCCAAAGCATGGAACTGGACAGGGTTCCATATGGCATTTCAGACATGAACAGCCATATGCCCAGCCTGCAAATGAACAGTTACTTACATTGGGTATATAGGAATAGAGGGAATAAAGAGGAAACAGGATAAGGGTAAAGTGCAAATCAGATTCGAACCTAATTCTCCCACATAGGCACCAAGCTTAATGCTTAATGTCTGGAGCGTGTGTATTAACAGCTAGACTTATCCACATTTCTCAAGGTTTAAAACATCCATCATTTTCAAAACATCTTAATAAATGATCTTCCAAACAAGAAAAACCTTTGAAGCATAAGCTGTTTACCTCTTGGCCTTAAGCACGTGCAGCACTGCTCTCAGGAAAAGATGGTCAAACTCCACCTGCAGCTTCTCCATTGAAAAGGACTGTTCCTGCATTGTGGTCCTGCTCACACCTGTGAGGCTGATGTACTGCGCCCAGTGGTCACTTACATAACAGAGTGTCATGCTAGAATGAGTGAAGAAACATGTAGTCTGTCAGTAATGGTTCCTAGACTCAAAACTTGTTAAAAATGTTTGATACCAGTAGCTACTTAACATTTCAAAGTGAGGTGTTTAGTTTTTTCAATGTTAAAATACTTGCTTCTATTCCAGTTTAATATACAAAGACAACTTTTGCGTCAGAAAACTTTTTTTTTCAGTTCTGTTTGGTAACGCCGGAGGCATTTCACTTTTAATAAATTACAAATTAAATGTAAAAGACAAAATAGTATTAAAAAAATAAAAAATGTGTAACACTTAAAAGAATGTTTTAGTTTGGCTATTTAAGTTTTACAGACCGTATCATGTGACCAATCCTCTTCACAAACTGCCGATAACGTGCTCTGTTGTAGGTCTGCAGGCCGACAGCCAGCAGTTCAATCAGTGAAGAGGCAAAAGCAAATATCTTCATCATCTTTTGACTGGTGGTGGCTTGGGGCTGATAGTCACCTAAGGGCAAAGCAGCATCATTCAAATAACATTTAAAAAACATCAGCTTTTACATACAATAATCATCTACTGAGAATTTAGAAGACAGAATTCTGAGTCTTACACTACAATCCTATAAAAATAACTGGACAGCATTTGTCATGTACGTAGTTAAGTTTTAATAGAAAGGGAATACTAATACATACTACTGTATACTGACCAAAATGAAGTAAGTCAGTAAGATGTGTTGATATTTCTTTAGCGCATGATCCTCACCTTTAGAGCAGATGCCTAGTAAGTGTTTAAAGAGCTCATCAAATGGAAACTGAGAAAACAGAGATATCAGATCGTCCTCAGACAGAAGCATCCAGCTTGTTTCTGGGTCTTCATCCTGTGAGGATTAAAGAATGTTACAGTAGTTTATCACACAGTCGTATATTTGGTCTACCAGAGGTTTAAAAGCCTATAAGAAAACAATGCCTTAAAACAGGCTACAAAGTCCTATAAAAAACAAATATAATACAACATATCCGGCTGTCAATTTAACACAATAAACCATACAATTAATATGAAGAAAAAATGTATATATTATTCAGCATCTTAGTTGTAAAATCAGTACAATTATACGAATGTGTACAATTACACACATAATATGAATGTGTGCAGAATGTGTGCATTTCAAACAGCATAAGATATTACTGTGGAGTCTTGGCCAGTGATATGCTTATGTACAATGATTCAGAAATAAAACAAACCATATATTGACTTCTAAAGCCTTTCTATACAAATTTGTATAGGCAAAGTCTATACAAATATTTCCTTGTCTACCACAATATTGTCTTTGAGTAATCTTTGCTTTTTATCCATTCTTGATATATGAAATTAACTGAGATTAATCAGAAATAATCATATATTATGTTATTTTATATTGATTGACCACAATAATATATAATAATTCTTAAAGACAAAATTCATAGCAAAAAAACCCAAGATAACCAAGACAAGATGCTGGAATTTAGACAGTCATTGTAAATAGATCCTGAACAGGTATGTCAAATGCATGATGGACACTCACTTCCTCTCCGCCTTCATCCACCAGAGTCCAGTTACCTGACGCAGGTCCTGAAAGACTGTTGTTGCCTTTTATGTCGCTGGGCTTCATGTGTCCCAAGAAGTCAGCACGGTGCCTGTATGGTCACACACAGCTTCATATTCAATAAAATGCAGTTGTATATTCGTTTGCAAACATAGTACTAGCAATACAGTGACTGGCCAACATATCTAACTTGGTTCAATATTTGATCAACAGCCCCATTGCTCCAACCCCATGCAACACATCCATGTGGTCCAAATCCAAAGTCCTTTATCTAGTTAAATGTCAAATGTATGAGTACTGCTCATACTATAACGTGATGATCTAACAATAACAGATGATATTAAAGTACATTAAATTTTTAAGGAATGTGAGCTCAATACTAGTAAAGCTAATCTTTACCTCACAGGGGACATGAGAATAGCCAGGGCCTGCATGAAATGATACACTCCGGATGGGTTATCCAATACTTTGATCTATGGAAGAACAGAGGAATTTTTTATTAAATGTGAATTATTAAATATGTTACAATTTTGAATTATTAAATAAAATTTTTGATTGCTAGCATTTTAAGGCAACAGTGTTCATTATGAGACCCAAAGTATGGTGCAGTAAAACACAGCAAAGCTTTGTTTCAGCACCTGCAGGAATGGCACAGCCCATTTCCCCACTCCTGCTGGGCAGCAGAGCAGGTGGTTTAGGATGAGCAGATGATCTCCTGTAGAACCGACCTGATGCAGCACAGACACCTGCGTGAAAAAAGCTTTTAAGTTTCATCACATGATCTAATAACCAATATAAAGTGTAATGTAGGGGTATTAATATTTCAAGTTTGCATTAGATGAACTGAAGAACATATTATGTTATATACATATAAACATATGTTACATACATATTTATGTTAATATTTTCTAGCTGTCTAAAACTAAATAAATGTATTAGAATTACATTTTTGTAGCTACATTGTGAGATTATCTTATGGCTATAATAATATTTTCTCATATTATCAATGTTATTCTGATATTGAGCTGGTGTCTGGGATCTTTACCAGCCTCTGCAGCCAGAGATGGACGTCAGTCTGAAACTGAGAATCATCAAGAACCCGTCGGGTGAAGATGAACAGCACGCTGATGCTCTCCTTTAGCGGTTGCAGAGAGAACGGCTGAGACTTTGAACCCACTTCAATGCAAAGTAAACCACACAAAAATCAATTGACAGCATGGACATTCAAATGTACCGACAACAACACTTTCACCACCAATTCTACACATATTATTAATCAGCAGGACTTTGAAAATAACAACATAATAGTAGGAAATAGTAGAAGGAAAACTGTCTGTATTAATCACCCAATGAGGGTCTAATATGCGTCTACAATATTTCCAACATCTACACAACATAAAGCCAATGTAACTACATTTCAGACAGTGACTGTAATTTACCACATGAAAGCAGTGTAAAGACTTATCAGTGTGGACTTGCCTGTGCTTGTATCTTGTATAGCCACACTCTTGGTGGTGGGGTTGCTACTAAACAGGTGGTAAAGATAAGACTCCACTTGCAGACGGGATAGAATGGAAGTGTAGGAGTGCAGGGTCACTGTCTGATGCAGTATTTCTGCTTTTGCAGCAAACAGATGTTTCAGATCAGCTATTGCTGCCTCATTCAGGGTCACCTGCTGGTAGCAGTGGTAGCCGAACACCTTTGCTTGGTCTGCACACACACCCTGTATTGCAAATAGACGGGCGTGTGTTTGTGAAAGGCAAAACAGAGCTATGTAGTTTATATACATTTTTATGATCAAGACAAACAAACTTGCTATATTGGACACATTAAGGCCAGTCAGTTCATTCAGCCATCTCTGTAGTGCTTCATAAAAAAAATCTTTAAAATTGCTTGTCAATATTTTGTTTCAATAACATATTTCAAATATATTAAGTTTTGATATTGATGGTACCATAAATTTCAGTTCTTTGGGTCAAATTATGTTATATAAAAAATATAGGCTATATTACAGGCTAGTCCATTTAATGTACATGCATGTATTTATGGTTTTGCTAAAAAACTCAAACAACTCAAACGATAATTGGCTCATTTACCTGAATGTTGGTAATTCCATTCCTACAGTTGCCATATTACGCATGATACATATTTACATAAGTTTTTTATACATGGCCCATTTCCTCCTCCTTTTACTCTCTATGCGACTACAATACCACCAAAACCAACACTTCTCACCTGTAATGAAAGCCTTTCATCCTTGAAGCTCCAAAGCCGGTTCTGCACATTTTTACAGTCCGAGTTAGCTGCCTGCAGTTCAGTCTGGGCCTGAGTCAGTTGCTTACGACACCTCCAGTAGCTCAGCAGTAGCTCATAAAGCTCATGTCCCTCTTGGTGGGCCAGGCTCTGAAACTCAGCTTCATGAAGCTGCACGTTTTCCAGCCAGGAACCCGGTTCCCATGTCCGCAGCTGTTCGCTGGTGAAGGGCTTTACAATTTGGCAGGACCTTGGCAGCTCTGGGTAAAGCCTCTCCTTGGATCTCTCCACGTCAGCGACCTCCACAGGAACCAGGCTGGGTGGTGAGGATTCCTGGTTAGCTAGAGGCAGAACAGCTGGAGCCATCTGTCCAGAGCTGGCTGCTGCTTCAGAAGACAGTGGCAAAGGGGAAGCATCTACTAGCCCATGGGAGATAGAGCATGAGTTCTCTAAGATTTGAGGGTCAGAGCAGGCAGCCGGGATAGAAGGATATATGGAAGGGACACTAAATGGCTCAAGTCCAGCACTAATTGGTTTCTGATCACTTTGGTGGTACTGAACAGAAAATAAAGCTTGATTTGCTTCAAGTGGCACATCTTGAGATGATTTAAGATCTGAATCTGCATGGCAAGAGAGTTTCTCCACTAATTCACTGTCTATACTTCTGTCTTGGTCCTTCACAGCATTGTCATTATGGTCTTGTGAGGGTTCAGTGGTGGGTAGTTCCAGATCAGAGGCAAGAGGCACATGAGAAAGGCTAAGAGGGACATCTGTGAATTCATTAGTGCAATCAGGAGCTGGTACTGGTTCATTAAGTTTTGTAGAAGGTCCAGAGGGCTTCCTAACACTTTCAGACTGTTTTTCCTTTTTGACCTGTTTATAAATTATGACATAATTTTTAGGCTCACGGGGTACGTGCATTTTTAAATTAAAAAAACACATAAAAATAAAAAAGAACTTTAAAGCCATAATCACTATGAATAATGTGGGATATAGATTTCTATGTAATTACATGGGTGGGTGCTCACCTGTGACTTTCCACTTGATTTGGATTTTGATTTTTTGGGTCTCACAGCCTCCATCTCCACAGAGGTATCAACATGACATTCAAAACATTCCTCTAGATCCACAACAAAACTGCGCAGACAGATGATGAAGATTTAAAAGAGACACTGCCACAGCAATTTAATCTCGATCATCTATAGTGTTTGCACCATCAATATCAGAATCGAAACCGAGTGACCAAATAAATGGCCAAACATTAGAGCCCGAACAGTCGTAAGCATCTAGTTGACTCGATTAAATCTATATTAAACAGTGGATCGAGTAAGCCAAGAAGAAAGACGTTATAACAAGTAATAGGTAAACATAATAACACAACTCTAATGCAGACAGTAGTAAAAAAAGGATATGTAGCTCTCCAAAACAAACACAACCATTTCGGAATCGTCCTGAGTGAAAGAAATATCAGCATAACTCACCTAAATTATATTACGTAGTTTTACTCTTTTAAACAGCAGCTGTCAGTCCGTAATAAAGCATTAATAGAGCTGTCAACTCTTGTTGTTTTCTTTTGTTCCTGGACGCTATCGCAATCTATAGGTCACGTGTCTCCCCGCCCTTCAACGGCCAGTGAGAAGGGACAAAACGCGAACTCTAAAAACATTTCCCCAGTCGTCGTTGTCGCTTCCACCAAACTAATACTTTATGTACTTTCAAGCTTTCTCTTATACATTTTCCAGACTTATAATTCCAGTTATACTCTAACAATCTACCAGTGTATGACTTTAGTATGTATATTATATTTATTGTAGTGTTGAGTGTGAAGGGATTGGAGAAGATTCGGTGTATTCGTGTTGGCGATGTATTCTATATAGTAAATTGGGTTAAAATTGTTAACAATAACATGTTACCATTACATACTATTTAACTGTCCATTTGACAATTCATTATTTTAAAATACTAAATCCAAGTCAAACCCATAAACTTTTACTAATTGATACTTGTTTTTCAACGGGAGAATTTTCTTATTTCAAACCATTAGTCAGGCTAAAGACACCACTACCAGATTCATTGATTTACAATCATTTGTTTTATTTTGTTTGTCAATTTCATATACAGTTTTATCAATTTCACAACTGACAGAAAAATGTCAGATGTCCTGAGGTGATTTCAAGCAATATTTCTGTGACATCCTCAGCCCCAGAACTGAGCAGCCTCCAAACTGCTCTTGATGTTCATTTGATTTTCTCTCCTCTCTTTTGTCACCAGATTTGCCTCGCCTCTCTGAAGACGTCGTCTTTGAGCAGCCTTCTGCTGTTTGGTTAGCTGTTTCTTGACCTTTTGTCTGATGACCTCCTGCATGAGGACATCCAAAATAAACACAATTATTGCTCATAAACATATTACAAAAACTCAAATCAACCAGAATTTGATCATTTATGAAATAGCATCATGAGTTCCTGATGCAAGTTAGATTTTTTTCTATCCTTTTAACAAGCAATAAACTTCTTATTTACACGCACAAACAAAAAAAGGAAACAATTTCTAAGTGTTCATCTTACAGGTGGAATAGTTGAACAACTGCCAGCACTTCCAATAGACATTTCACTTGTTGTTCTCATCCTGTGCTCTTGCACACAGCTGACTTGGTCTCTGTGGGATAACATATGATAATATTAAAGAGTTTACCTTGCATAAGATTGGCGATAGTACACCACTCTACATGGCTAAAGTTGACCCAGATAATAATATCTATATTTTGCCACTAAACAAAAATATCAAATGTAACTGATTAACTTTTTTAACAGTGTAAAATAGTTTAAATCTGCAGTTTAAAGCAGACACTACTATGTAAAACCGCATCACCATGTTTCTTTACCTGAAAGGCCTAAATTCTTTGTTGCATGTAGACAGGTCAACCAAATCAGGACACTCATCCTCTACCTCAACCTCTTCATCCTCATCCAAGTCCTTAGAAATGTCAGAAACCGTTTCTTTATGAATGCCCACTGAGGGGATCTCACTTTTACAGTCAGTGCCCTCATGTTCTGCCACGTTGCACTTCTCTGATGGGGTCTCCTTACTAATTTTCAGACCTTCCAGCTCCAGCATGGCCTGTTTATATTCATCCATGCTGATTGCATCCTCTGTAGATGGCTGAAATGCTTCATCGGTAGACTCTGGGAGGTCATGGTCTTCATCTCCACTGAGTTCCTCACCTTCTGGACCTTCAGGATGGAGCAAACAGTCATCCTGCTGCAGCTCCTTGGTGTAGCCACTAGCGGAGATCTCCACATCAAGGCAGCATGCTCTTCTGTATAGAGAATATCATAGTAACATATTCATTTGGTCTTTGAATGCATCCAAGTCTTGATTATGCCATGTTATAATGAGGCGAATTTACCTAAACAACTTAAAGTCCTCTAGGCTATTTAAAAAATTACCTGATATCTTTGAATGTTGGATAGAGTTCACTTTCATAGTTGAACCTTTTGATGAAGAAATCTCGAACACACTTGACATCACGATCAAAATACCTTTGCAAAACAAAGAATCCAATTTTTACAGGCAGTTCTTTCAATGAAATAATTAATAATTAATTAATAATAATGATAAATTTTTCAGTTTAGATAGTCACCATTCTGCATTTGTATGTGAGGTGGAGACCATCTGAGGGAAATCGATCATTGTGACATTGTCATTGTCATCAAGCATCAGATTAAATTCATTGAAATCTCCATGGATCAGGCCATGATTGGCAAGTTTAACTATAAGCTCCATGATTTCACTGTATAGTGCAGCTGGGTCTTGAATCTCTCGAACCTGACACCTGTACAAAATATTACAGCTTTAGCATAACCATCACAACAAATTTAAATATATTTCTATCTGCCTTATATTAAGTTAACAGCACACCACTGTAACTCACAGAGGATATCCATTAATGAGCTCCATAACCACTGCATGTCTGTTATAGTCAACTGGTTTTGGAACAGGAAATCCTCGATCATATAACGCCTGTAAAAAAAACTGGTTGCAGATCAGCAGTTTTAACTTTACAAAAAAAAAAGAGTTGAAACTGAAAGAATGGGGGGATAAAACATTTTCTTTTTGTTAAATTATTAGTTAGAGGATTTTGTTACAGAACAAAGCCTACAGAAAATATCACTTTAGAATACTCAGATATTACCTTCATGTATGCAAACTCTTTCATGGCAGAAAGTCGGGACAGGTACAGCCATGACATTCTGTGTCTGTGCTTGTGGTAATCTCTCTTGTTCTTTAGATTTCTAAAGGATGTTCGACCCAGTCTGTGAAGTTTCATGGCAAACTGCTCTCCCTCAGCATTTGCAACAATGTAAATATCTGTTAATATATAAAAATGATGCCTTAACAAATATAATTTATGATACAATGTCAGCTTGTAAATTGAAAAACACTACTCACAAATATAAGCTTAAATCAAATGACACAATTTTAGTTTTTTTTTTTACAACAGTAGACGATTTTCCTTACCTGACTCTTTACCGACTCCCATTTGGTTGCCAACAGACAGAATAACATCCCTAGACGAAAGTGTCTTCAGTGCCAGATAGTCATAACCACCGTAATTCAGCCGATATCCCTGTACAGCTATAACAAGAAAACATGGTGAAATCAACCAAAGCCACATTCTTCAAAAAAAAATACCCCCCGGGTCATATGAAACAGGTACACACAGATAAATGTATTGCTTACTTTTACTGCGTTCATAAGCCAGAAGTTTGTGTTTGACCAGCTCCCTTAAAACTTTGTTGCATCCACCATGTTTAAGGCTGGCAATGGATGAAATGAGACTTACTGGGACGATTTCGTGATTCTTCATGCCCATTTCCACCTGTGTATGCCCAGGACAATTGCGTAATAGAAATTCATTAAGTAAATTCAGTAAGTTCATGAGTTAATGAATCACAAATAGACTTTTTCGTAGGATTAATATCTAATAGAATGGAACTACTTTCAAGCAACAAATGCTTCCAGTAAGTAAAATATAACGGGATAGCTGTTATCAACAAACAATATATTTCTCTGATCCTGTAATGATCACTGTGAGCAAATTATGTCATAGCACAACCGACAGTAACCAGTTAAACATTCATGTAGCAAAAGGGGAAATCTTTATTTTGATACAGACTGTCCCTATCTTTACCTGAAATGTTACAAAGCTTGATGGTTTAGTGCATGTAGATCAATGTAAACAGTTTGATAGGATCTCTCAAATGTATACGTACCGCTGTGAGGACCCTAAAATCATCTCTGGAAAGATATCTCAGAATAACCACGTTTAATTTACCCATCGTGACAAAAACGTTCTTCCCTTAAATTAAGGTTTTGTTATTTGTGCAATGCTGGATTGTTCAAGCAGCCATTCCACATGTTAGAAGAGGAAGAGCGCAGTATTTTCTCTGACGTTGACATAACAGGAGATGACGGGGTTTAGTGCGCCTCCTCACGGCCTGGAGTACAGATGAAATGTAACACTCTCCGTTGTACACTTCTAACTAAAACCGCATACTACAACCAAACAAACACCAAAACAATTGATCTAGTAAAATAATTCTGGAAATCATTTCAAGTACATAATTAAAACAGCAACACAGAAAAAACAGTCAAAACATATAAAGTTTTTACAACTTTTTTTAATGTTTTTATTTTTTTTCATTGTTTATATTATCTACAAAGTAAAAGTTATTTTAACTTAACAGTTTTATAACGGTCAAGTCTAATGGGGTTGTCATCAGATTTAATTAATAAATAATTCATCTGCATTTTTTTTTGCCAAGCATCTTCATTAATGGAAGTTTCTCATGTTTAGTTACGTTAGAACCATTTAATTTCATTTTGATTTACCCCAAGGTCTTGAGCACAGCTATAGCAGCAGCATTTAACAGTAATGTTAATACTGTCAATATATGGAAGAATAAACTTAGAAGGTGCTGACAAAATGTTCCAGTTATTTATGCACAGTTTTATCACACATCTGGGTTTTTTATATTTGTGTTGTTAGGACCAACTGCAAGAGTTCTAATGTCCTCATTAAAACTCTTGTTTTGTTTTCTCCCTTTTTTAAAAGCCAAAGTTCACCACTTCTTAGCCTGTTAGCTTTTTTAATCACTGGTGACAGGTTGCAGTACAGCAGCATGATTGAAGTTCTTGTGACCATTTAGGGGCTTTTTAGAGAAAGCTAAGATTGGTTGGCCATCAGGTGGTGGGTGGGTCCAGATGGTTCTGCATTTATCAGGTGCCATTCGACTCGACTGCTGTTCTCTCATCTTCATCCTCTACAGCTGCTGCTGATGGTGAGCTTGCACTGAACAAACAAGCGCACACACACACAATTATAAACTTTGATAGGAAAACTAACAGAAGTAATCACATAAGCCTTGCAAATGTGTTTTTCACTGTAAAGGCATGGCCAGAAAAATCAATGTGTTTAGTTTTGCTGAAATGGACCCTTACCAGGGTTTAGGGTGTAGGAGTAGTGTGTGGCCGAGGACACAGAGATGGGGTTAAGAGTGCCCTGGGGCAGTCCAGGCTGGGGGCCAGCGGGAGCTTGTGTAGCCATCAGCATCATGGGCGGATGGGAAGCAGTGGCATGATGTGGAGGCACCATCCCTGACTGCATGTGAGCCTTTGGGGAGAAATTATTTAATAACGCTTTTCTGTAACTGGTAGAGCTAGCAGCACTATTCTATAGCATATGCACTACTTAATAAAGTAAAGCCTGAACACACCAAGTCACTTTCGATAAAACCGTCTGCCAAATGCTTAATTGTATGACTATAAAATGTTTAGTTCTGGTCCTTTTACTATTATTGGTATAACTGCATCCATAGCCAGTGATTACTTATGCTACTGCACCCACAGCCAGTGATACATATAACTGTAGGCAATACCTTATTGCTTAATACTTGATATAATTGTTATTCTAGAAGTGCTAGCACTCACCTGGGGCACATGAGCCATATGGTTTGGGGTGTACCCGTGCTGCATCTGCTGGGGGTGAATGTATACTGCCTGTTGGGCAGAGGGGAAGCTGGACTGAGGGGATTGAGGGTTGGGGCCTGGGGTCATAGAGGGTGGGGTTGGAGCCAGGGCAGAGTACATTTGCTGCTGTGGTGGGTTGCCCAAGTGCATGGCCTGGGCCGCCTGGTGCTGGGCATGCTGAACAGGGCTGGGGGCTGGGTGGCTGCCTCCATGCTGGGCACCCTGCTGAGGCTGTCCTGTTGGGGTTGCAGAAGGCTGAGGGTGCTGTGGGTGGGGGTGCAGAGTGGAGCTTGGGTGGGGAAACTGCTGAGGAATTGGGGCAGGTGAGACTGAAATACAGAGTACCAACAATTAGTTAACAGATGGTAAAATGTTAATTTACTTAATCCACACTGTGATAATGGAAAGTGAACAAGACAGAATTTTATTAAATGCAGTCTATAAAAAGGTCAGCTGTTACAGCTGTAGTCATTATAGAAGGATATTTTACAACTGATATAAATATTTTAGGCCTAAATTTACAGCTATAGAAAATATAAAATAGATGAGGCTAAGATACATAAATAAGCACAGCTGATATTGAATGTTGAATATGAGTTAATGTGATCCAATGGAGAAAAAGAGAAAAAGAAGAAACATGACATAGGAACATTGTTTATCATTAAAATATAATTTAATATTTCTGCTCATAATTTTTCTTAAGCCACAAGATCAAGATTAGCTGCTGCAGGATTTGGCAAGACAGATGCAAAAAAAAGTGATTCTAAGTTTAGCACAGTTTTACAGTATGACAGTAAAATTAGGATGTGAGCTGGCAAAGCCTAGTCTTTGTTCTTACCATACATAGTATGCGTCTGCTCACCATACTGAGTGGTGGAGGAGGAGACCAAGCTGGGCTGAGGGTGGGCAGGAGGAGTGATCATCCGTGCACTGCCCTGAATCATGGGACTAAACACATGCTGGGCCTGAAATGTACAAACCCAAAATGACCCTCATGGATTATTGACTTTTCATGTGGAAGTCTTAAGAGTTTAGTCACCTAATATTCTCTTTACAGTCAATTCAATAACTTAAAAACACAAGGTAACGCACCACTAAAATAGCTTAGAATGACATTTAATAAAATAAAGGGTGTTTAGAGCAAAGAATTGTCATGGCAACATCTTCCCTGTTTAAATTTTCAGTATTTCAACACAGTTCTTTGAATGGGAAAAAAATTCAGAAGTACTAATGTTTCATGTTTCAGCAGAAAACTGTGAAAGACCCATAATGTTTCAATGACTTTGTGACCTTCCCTTTCTAGAACCCACAAAAATACAAAAAAGAAAACAACAACAAAACATCTCAAACTGTTACTGTCATTTGCAGTGAATATTTGCTATAGGCCAATAAGGGGTCTTCTAAAACAGTTTTTAAAGAATTTGTCTCTCATGTATCCATAGAGAACTGTTTTTTTATCTTTGTAAAATACATGATCATTTCTCACTGCTACTGGCACCTACAATTGCTATTATGTTAGACTTTATTAACAAAAAAAACTTGCCCCTATCAATCAGAACAACTAGATACTAATAGTGACCAGCTTTCAAATATTTGATGTTGGTGCAGGTGTAGTGGACCTGAAAGTTCTATCTGAACATTTTAGAATCCAAGGTGCACATTTCAATGATCTGTTTAATCACATTATATGGAAATCGTTCAACAGACTTCAAGTCTGTTTTAGTAACTCATTAAAAAAAAGCACAGACTGTTCATATAACAGTACCTGGGACTGGTAGTGGGGCATCTGTTGTACCAGAGGTTGACTAGCAAACTGCTGGGGGCTACAAGTGAAGTAATGGGCGGGGTAGGCCGGGCTCGGTGCCACAATGGGCGGCCCCGCAGCTGTGGCCGGATGCATCATTGTAGACGTGCCAGGTGGGTGATGCTGGTCTGGTCTTTGCTGTGGCATGTTTGGTACTTCAAGTTGATATAGCAAAAACAAGAAAGAATGTAATGGGCAAGATGTACTCTGTTTATCACAGACCAAGAAAACCATCTGCAAAGAACATTTTGCACAGGTCTTGTATCTGAACATTGCAGCTTGACAACTGTTTGAAAATCGTGCCAAGACAGACTGCACACAGGCAGAAAAATGAATTGGAATGTTTCAGTGCAGAAAATACAACAGTTCATGAAAAGAGCAAAGAGGAAATAGAGCTGTTCAGTCTGCAATCCTAAAACCCAGGAGAACTATGGGTTCCTTCAGGAAATTCTAGTTCTGTGTTATAGTATAAAAGAGGAAAATTAGGGAAACTTCTGAAAACCAGTTGGTACCTATGGGCTAAAAACTGGCCTTTTTGTTGGCCTAAAAAAAGGTTTTGACTGAACATCTCTATAGCCTTAACCAGTTTTTCAAAGCACTTGTAATTACATGCAACTCTTAGAGAGAAGCATTCTCACCTTTACCTGGTCTGTAGGGCTTGGTCTGGCTCATGGTCATATGAGGAACTTGAACATGGTACATGGCTGGAGGCTAAGCGATGAGAAACAGAACTTAAGATGTAGAAGTGTATATTCTTACAGTCCTACAGTATATTACTATATTCTTACAGTCTTGAAAACTGCTCGAGCTGATGTATGCACCTTGACAATCATGTGTTGTAGGCATTGTAATTAAGATTAAGTTGTTTTGTTTGTATGCTTTTTAACTATGTGTATCAGTTTTTCAACATATGCCAAAGGTTTAACCCAACAAGAATCTGTCCTCCACTATTGATGCATGTAAAATAACAAGACATACAGTACATCCAAAACTTCTGTCTTGGTCAACAATTCATACAATAGTTCATGTATCATGTCCAGAAAGCACCAACGTAGGAGAAAATGTTAATAAAAATACTTATTTTAAATGAAACCTGAAAAAAAAAAACTAAAAAGAAACTTAAAAAATAGTCTGGCAACAGTTTGAAACTTAATGTAATTGATCAGCAGCTGTAAGACAAACCAACAACTGCTAGTAAGTTATGCAGGCAAAATTCTTATACCGTACATGTTTTCAGTTGAAAAAGAAGCTCAGAATTGCACAAACCTTCCAGATAATGCTTTTCTAATGGAGAGAGGAAAGAGGGAAAGAAACAAAAACGAGTCTTTAGTGTAATTTTCATGTGCTCTCTCTCTCTCTATATATATATATATATATTTCTTAATATAAGGTTTGCTTTGTCAAAAATGTGTGAGTGACCAAAGATGGATCACAGGCTTAGACAGAAAGGAAATGAAAAAATAGAGGGGTGTGTTGTCTTGGGTCTCATTTAATGAATTAAATCTTTCCACCCCAAAACAGAATATATGCATTTATACCAAAACATACATTAAAACTTTAATTTTGGTCTGCACATTAAATGGGGAATTGTAAATATAATTTTAATATCACTAAGGTGGAACTCGAGGCTGGGCTGAGGGACAATGATCTTCTTTTAATGGATGGCATGGATGGCAGCATGCTACCGATCAAATCTTTTACACATGTAACATGTTCTGGATCTAAAGGCCTGTTCATGACAAGTCTACATTTTCTGCACAAGATTATAAAATGAAATAATGCACACTGAAAACATTTACAAATCATTAAAGTTTTAGATAAACGTTTTAGCTTTAATTTAATGTGTCTAAAACCAGTATTTTAAAACAAAGTAGTTGATCTCAGAGTACAAAGAAATACAGTGAAAAGAAGTTAAATAGCAGATTACTGCTAAAGATTCCGATATCACACTTTGTACCTTTTCTGTTTTTCTGTTTCTTTTCTGTTTCTCTTTGGCATAACAAAATCTGTATTATTATTATTGCGTTACAGCAAATTACCAATTACAATGCAAATATAAAAATAAAATTCTTACCAGACTTAGGGGTAAATTACAAAAACTCATATAAACTTATGCATGTCATATATTTGCATCAGACTTGGCATGAACAAGCCTTTACTGGCTCCTCTCACAGCATCAAACTATATTACAAATCTAACAGTACAATCATATACTGGGTGTGCATGCAGATACTTTGCAAGTCCACCTGACAAATGAAAAAATAGGAGTGATGGATGGAATGACGTAGGATGAACAATCAAGACATGAAGGATTTTGGCACAGACAGGAAAATAACACCAAATGTCTGATGACGGTTTGAGAACAGATGTGGAGTTCCATGCAAAGAACAAAAGAGAGTGGGAACAATCTTATATACTGTAAGGTGCTCACCTGTACACCAGGACTGACAGGAGTCAGAGGGTACATCTGGAACATCGTCTGGCCATAGACAGCAGGGGGCTGCTGCACTACAATCGAAGGGCTGGGCTGACCCTGAGGCCGAGTCAGAGTGGGTGTTGTTGCTGGTTTGGGCTGATGAAGGAATTGTAAGACCACAAAGGAAGATATCAAAGTACAACCATTTACATCTGTTAAACTTCTCTGCACTCTTAGAGAAAACACTGCAGTTTAAGGCATCTGAGGGAAATTAAATCACACAAAAGCTCACATGTAACAAATCAAAAATGAAAGTTGACAAATATTTAAAATGTCCACATTTCACAAAGATTCCTGTAACTGTTACTAAACATCAATGATTCAAATTTGCAACACCAGATATCAACTGAAACAAAAATAAGTTAAACCTATTCAAAAACACAGATGACTTGATATAGGAACAGTAAGGTACAATACATTTACTTTTGGAAATATTTAATTCCAACTCGAAATAAACTACTGATATACTTACATGGGAGCAAAAGACCCTTGGGTTGAACTCCTTGGCATTAGGATTGAGAGTAGATTTTCTAACACTCCTAAAAACACAATCAAAGTTAAATATTTAGTGTGACAAGAACATTTTTAGGAAGGTATAAAATAATACATTTCTGAATAATATGCACTTTACATAACCACTTTAACATCACATACCACTGAGCATCTACCACTGAGAAAATATCTTTTAATTAATACTCTATGATTCCTTATGATTTTGACAATACACTTGACTAACTGAATCACACTCAATGTTCTTGTTGACTTACTCTGCTACAGGGTCACTCTTTTCCTCCTTCTCATCTTTATCTTTTGCAGCAGCACTGGCCACAGGTGAGGTGGTCTGGACGCCCTGAGATGTCACATCAGGCCCTCGTTTCTGCTCTGGTGTGGCAGAGGAGGGAGATAGTGAAAGAGTACCAGATTTACTTCCTGTTGGGCCAACACTCAGAGGAACAGGAGTGGAGGCCTCTTCACAGATGGAGGACTCCATTGAGACTTTGGGTCCTGTTGAATCTACTGCATTCTTCTCAGTTGGTTGATCTTTTGGCTTTTCCACTGGGTCCCGTGGAGGCTTGGTCACCATAGGCTCAAATACAGGATCTGGATTTGAGCTAGACTGCAACTAAAGAGGTGAGCATTTAAATAAATGCTCTTGAGGTTGTTTATGAATCCTTAAGAACAGAAATAATAGAACAGAAACTCACCCTAAAATCTACACTGAATTTCTTTAAATTATCTATTTGTTTCCTGTGGTCTGGAGCAATGGGAAGTCCTAGGAAGAATAAAAAACAAAAAATAAACTTTAAGAAATACATTTAACAAATTATACCATGAAATTTTATTTTTGCAAGGCTTATCTTTAAAGCACATGCCTAATATATTACAGTTTGAGCATGATTTATAATAGAAATTCATAAGAAACTCTGAAGTCATCGCCTTCCTATTACAGTATCAGCAATTTTTGTAGCAAAATGTAAATTCTTTAAAGCCACATCCCTAATTCTCATACTGACATGCTTTTTGTCAGCTTGTCAGAAACTGTGCAGCAATAAAAAAAACAAAAAGAAACCCTTTAGCAAAAGCTAATAATTTTACATTAAAAATGTCTGTCTGTTTATAGATGAGAACCTCTGCAGGTACACACCTTTGCTGATAGGTCGAGTGATACTTGCAGAACTTTCAAGAGGCTTCACATTCTCCTTGTTGGCACTGGGAGAATTCTGTCTTGCCTCTAGTATTCTTGACTCTTTGGCTATGTTTAGAAAATTAAATGAAAAACAGGACTGTTATAAGATGTTTTACAGAAACAACCTGACTATATTAAGGAAAGTCCTTAAGATTGCTTTCTACACTATCAGCCCTGTAAAATCTGTAAAAAAAAAAATGTCATTCAATGCTTTATTGTTCCTTGTTAAATATTGTGTGAGGGTTACTTGAGAAATTCTAACCCTCTTCTATTGGAGATGCATCTAGGTTGGTGGCTGGGTTTGCTGCTGTGGGTGACGCCGCTGTTGTGGAAACTGTTACCAAGTCTACTGGCACTGTGCCAGCCTGAGGGGAAGACACACAGGAGGGGTTTGGAGCACCTCCACCGACGCTATTCTGTCGAGGTGAACGAGGTCTGTGTGCTAGAAAGCAGCATTTTGTAATCAGTCAGCATTTTTATTCACCACACAATCTTTACATCTGAAACAGACTTGAAATATTGGTCCAGATTTACAACACAGACTTACCACCACTAACTACAGATGACCAGGTTCCCCCAGAAGGGCTGTTGCGAGCAGGTGGGGGAGTTGAAACCTCCGATGCACCTTGAGACATAAAATCCCCTCCAGGAGGCCCACCGCCCCGACATGAAGCCACTCTGTGAGGTCTAGGAGTCCTCTGTGATTTGGGAGACATTCTTGGAGGACCTGCATTTTCAAACAGAGAGATGAGTACATTTTCAAAGAAATAATCCCACATTTAGGGCTTTTGTTTTAGTGTGGCACTCTCCAAAACCAGCGCAACCCGTGCTGTGTAATAGTGAATGTGACATTCAAAATCCAGTCAAATATTCTAGAAAAAAAGACTGAAAAAAAACTAGATTAGGATAATCCAGAAACGTATTTATATATGAAACATATTTAAGCATGTCATTATAAACATGTATTAAGACTGTGATACATGATACCAGAAATGCAGTAACTTCAGTAACTTTCAAATAAAATGTTAATGGATAAGAATGTTAATGCTACCCAAACTATACTTTAGGTGAATAGGCTTGTGCCGGTGTTTCTTATTTGATGCATAAGAACCTCATGTCAGACATGGAAAGAAAACTTCACCACTGCCATTGGGTTGTTGGTGTCTCCGAACTTAAAATGCATCAGCGTAATCCATGGCCAAAACACATATCCAACACTTAAACACACACCAGAGTGAATGAGTGAGTAAAATGTGGCCCAAATTCACTCCAATCATGCATAAAAGACGAAGGGATAGCAACAGAAACTAGAACAAGAGGAGGGGTGAGTCATTTTATTAAACACCATAGCCATTTTTATTAAAGTCCCATAGCTGTTAGTAAAAGCCTTAATTTAGCCACTTGGATTACAAAATGTAAACCTGATGAGTGGTGCTACAACAAAATGGCTGCCCAGGCTGGTGTTTCTGGTACCTTCTGAGGACAGGCGTTTGGGGATGGTGGACAATGGCCCTGGAGAGCCATGAGCAGAGGGGTGAGACAGGGGCCGTGAAGGCCTGGATGGGGGTCTGGAGGGAGGCCGGGTGGGCGTGGCAGCCCGGGGTGGGAGAGAGTTGGTGGGGCCTGTCTGGTAACGGGATGTAGGGCGAGAGGAAGGAGATGGGCAGCATGAGGGCCAAGGGTGAGCACCTGACAGAAATTAAATGAGTTGTAATGAGAGGAAAAACAAATTATATTTGAGAGAGGAAGACAATGCGAGATAGAAAGTGAAAAAATGAACATGAACATTTTGAGAAAACCTTGAAAAATGATCAAATGAGACTGTTAGATAATGGGATGGGTAAGCATGGAGTCTTGTGAAAGAGTAATGAGGAGATGCCAGTTCAAAGAACAAAGACTATATTTAACAAATCACATGTTGACATTGTTTAACCCAGACGCAGTGGAAACAAAGCAATAGGAAACAGAAATTCAAAGTAAGAACATGTGGAAAGATCAATCAATTCAACTTGGAACAGCTGCAGCAGCTTATCAGCAAAATTCTAGTAAAATTAAGCAAAGCCATAATAACCATATTTTTCCTTTATTAGTGGGATGACTGCATGTTTGTTAAGCACCTGTAAAGGTCCTACTGTTTTCCTTACGGTTAAGAAAACAGTTTTGTTTTTTATGTTTTGGGGCACTTAGCAGATTTGGAAAATTTGAAACTGTAAGGCTGTTGGCCTTAGGCCTACGTGTACGAGGACAAGCTGCTGTCATAGGTGGACTTCACACCACATGTCTCCTCATTGTATTTAAACATCTCAGGGGGTGGCGGGGGTGCATCACTGCTGCTTTCAGCACAGCCACATTTTGTTATTATTTATTTTTTCTTGTATATATAATTAAATTTTGTGTTGTTTTGTAGCCTGATACAAAACACTCCCTTTAAAAGTGTTATTAATGAAAAATTAATTCACTATGATAGATTCACTATGATAATATCTTGAATAAGATAAAACTAGGCACAAAGGCACAAACTTAAGGCACAAATAAATAACAAACAAAACTATCCTGTACCTCCATTGACCACACGCTGCTCCATTGTATTGTAGTCGTGAGGTCCAGATCTGGGTGTTGGTGGCCCAACTGAGTGTGGGTGACGACCAGCTCCCCATGATATCCCTGGTTCTCTGTTCCTCTGACCAGGGGGAATGTATTTGTTCTCCCTGTTTAAATAAAAGTATGAGGTAAAATTTAACTTCAAATAGATATAATTGAGCAATACTTTGCCACCAGTATATTGTCTTGGAAACTGAATCTTAACAGAAGCATCTCATAATAGTTACACAAAGCAGCAAGCTTAATAAAAGTATTGTTACTTTTGTAACTGCCACTAGTGATGTGATATAAACAGAGCAGTGGTCTGTTATTGTTATTGAAATCTTCACCTGTTGAGAACCTCTCTCTCTCCACGAACCACAGCAGTATATTTCTCTTCTTCTGACCGGTCGTCATTCTCCAGAGCCACGCGGGCCTTGTAGGTAGCGCTGGCTTCGATCTCCTCCGCCAGTTGTGCAGCACGAGCCTCACGCTTGAGGAACTCCTCTGAGTTGTCTCGCTCCAAGGGCACCCTGAGACATTTGAGAAAAAACTGAGAATAAAAACGGCTAAAAGACAGCGCATAGCTAACATTTACTGTTTAAATACATTAAGAGTCATTTAAAAGCCTCTGTTGGAGACGACCTACGTGTACGAGGACAAGCTGCTGTCATAGGTGGACTTCACACCATATGTCTCCTCATTGTGTTTAAACATCTCGTCAGGATCCCAACCATTTGACTATGGGGAGAGATACAGTTTAAGACTTATGACAAAAACATTGATTGGACAAGCCACATCAATTAAAAACTGCATCCAGTTATCTGGCAAATGTAAAAAGCCTACAGTTAGGCTAATAAACTATAATACTTGGCAGAGTAATTATTTGTGATCATTAAAACGTTTGTTAGTGCATTTTATCATGTTTATCACTGTTGTCACCAATTAGAATGGCCTTAAGAAGCAACAGTTGATTGTCTTAGTTTTACTCATTTTCAAACTTTGAAGTTAAAAATGAAACTTCATCTAAATGGTCATAGGCTTAATCCAAAAGCAATCCGTTACATAAGAAACACAATATGCTGACTGTCGTCATACCAGGTCTGTGTCAAGTGATTCCAGACTGCCTGAGATGTGCTGCTCTCCTCCATCCCAGGGTTCAAGATCCTTCTCTTTGTGCTCGCCATTCACACGAGCACTGACAGCACTGTCTGTGAAGTTATCTTCACCATACAGAAACAAACAATAGGATTAGTATTACTTACATATAATGCAAAACCAGGTAAGTGTTTACATACACAAAACAGACATGAATGTGCATGTGTGATACTGTGACAATGAAGAGATATATTTCTGAATAGACACTAAGGAAGGGCTGGTGTGACGATCTCAAATTTATGCATAACACACTTGGCTTTACTTCATTACAGCACACACAAAAAGGCCATGTTCTCAGAAAACAAATAGGTGGACCTGATTTTGTTGATATCCACATGTTCCAGGGTCAGCATGTTGATCCTGGCACAGCATTGCTGTTAGCCGATATCTTTTTTTGGTTACACTTGGTGCTAATGCTAGGGTTAGGTGGACCATGTTAGGGGCATGTACACCATGCTAATGAACCTATTATATCCTTCTACTTTAGGGTACAGGTTGTGATTATTGTTAGAAACTATTTATTTATTTAGAAACTGATTATTGTTGTGATTATTAGTGGTACAGATTTGGTTAGAATTAAATTTCTTTGACAGGATTGTTGTTTCAACACCAAGAAAAGATGTTGACCCATGAACATGCGTTACATCATGTCCTAACCAAACTCAGTGCGACAAAAAATTTGTCTACACAAGAAGCAAGACGACAAAATCACGAATCAGCATGTGGGTGGTTTCTCTCTCTGCAAGCACAGTGTCTAACACTCTCAACGAAACGGTTGAGTGCAGTTTTTAAATATGAATCTATTTTAACGTTATTCAAATCCTTATTCTGTAACGAATAAAATCTTTGTCATGGATTACAATTTGTTTACATGGAGTAACCCTATGGACATTTTTGGTAACTTAAAAAAAAAACATCTGAGGTAAATTATGCATCATTGCTTTCAGTATGGCTTTTTAAAGTCATGAACATGTATACACCAATGCAAAATAAACCTTACATTGCGATTGTGCCTCTGATACAATCAACTACATTTCTCTATTTAAGGTGTGAATTTAATAGCCCATACAGTCAATTAGTCCATACAATTAGAATTTCTAAGGAACAATGTTCTCAAGTTGTTCCTGTAGCTCAACTAATAAAGCATTTGGTTAGCAGTGCAAAAGTCATGGTTCGGTTCCCAGTGTTCATTATTCGGTTCCCAGTGTTCATTATGTGCTTTGCATCATTCATTTCTCTTTTTATATTGTTTTGCATTAAATTTAACTTTGTTGATGTTTCATTGAAGTTTTTTAACATAGAATCATGTTGGGAAATAAATTTTGATGATCATTTAGTCATAGTTTTGCAGCAGGAGCCCACACCAAGATTTATTTAAATGAAGCACAATTATGGCTGTCATTAATAAAACCAGCATTTTATAAAACATCATCATTTTCATGTGATGTAATGGCAACTAAAATGTTACAGTAGCTACTTGAAGCCAACTTTGAGTGGGTTGAGCAATGGTTTGCCTTTTAATACGGTCATCCAAATGGCATTTAATCTTAAGTTATTATGAACACACAAACTGGATGATTATAAATGCATTTAGTAGTCCAAGTCCTTAGTTAAGGCAGATGCCATTGTTAATTTTTCACGAATGAAAACGTGGCTGTGATAGGTATAAACTTTGTTCTGATGTTAATGCCACCTTAAAACTGCAAAAAAAGTGTATTTTTTTAGCAATGCAACAGCGTCAAACATTCATATAGCTGCCTCTAAATGATTTAAAGTTCAGCTGTTACTGTAATCCAAGCTGAATTAATGTAATTATTAACAAACGGCACCCTCTGATTTAAGGATTACATCAGAGCCATGTTATTATTTAGCACACTTTTTAGTCATAAACCTGCACCATTAGCTTGACTTAGCATAACCCTGTAATC
>JAZGTK010003439.1:0-27371 GCA_036877625.1 Ambastaia sidthimunki
CCCACACTTACATGCATGCTCGCACACCCCGTCAGTCATGAAGTAAATGCAGTCATGTCCAGACCCCTGACACCATCTCCCACCCCTCCCTTCTCCTCTTTCAGCTCTTTGATGTTTGGCTTTAGTCAAACAGAATGTTAAACTGCTCTAAATGAACAGAGTCTATTGGTCTCTTTTAGGGTCTTAACAGTCCTCTATTTAGTACACAGAGAAACCCAGGAGAGGGCGTCACTTGTTTCCACTACCTTTCAAATTTGCTTAATTTATGTTTTGTTTGCAGTGTTTCATCAGCATCACAGTGCTGCAGGTTCGAGAGTTTGCCTTTGTGAAATAAAACCCTTCAGTGTTCAATCAAAGGGCAACTTTGCCATGCAAATTTAGTTGTCATTTACAAATGTGGGTGACTTTCTGTTGTGAAACACAAAGAAAGATATTTTGCACAATGTCTCGATTGTTTATACATTTGCAATTTAGTAACTTGTAAGAGTAAGTGACAAGATGTTACAAGTCAAAGCTGGTGTCCAAGATCCTTCTAGACATTTTGCTTAAAGTTTCAAAAGTCACAAACATTTAAAATGACTTGAGGGTGAGTTAAAGTTAAACGTTGTCTTTATAGAATGAATTATACTTTAAGTCTAATAAGAGTTTGCATTTATGCAAATCAAATATTTGCTTGGACTAATGATGCATATTTACTAGTTCTGATCTTAACTGAGCTGGAATTTGTGGCTTTGTTAACATTTTTATATCGAACTTCCTTAATAGTTCTAACAGTTTAATTTGTGATGGTTAAGAGCTTGACTGCAATTAGGTTTTATTAAGTTCGGTTTAAAAACAACGTCTTTACATTGTTGCCGTTTCAACAGGCGGATGGTTTAAGTCTAATTATTCCTGATGGTGCAGAACAGATGAAGGCGTTTTCTTCTCTCTTCTGCTTTTTTTATCTCCTCCTTAAAACGGAAATTTAATTATGAGGACAGTGATCCAGACACAGATTACGTTCGTTTTTAATTTGCATCAACAGTGGAGTTACCTCAATGGCCATTTCCCAGCCATCTAACTGCTTTTAAAGACCTGTGTTTAATCCTTTTCCTGCCCACACATACAAACAGCTTCATTAAGGAAATGTGTGTACAAATATCCACCTTAATGTGGGTGCAGGTGAGCAACAGTTTGTACTTTTCCAAGTTCATGTGCCCATAAATTGCTTTTTTCTTTCACAGCAAATATGGCAGCTATGTATTATGGCTACTGTATGCTGCCTGACGGTACATACTGCCTGGCCCCGCCCCCTCCTGGGATCGATGCCAGCGTCTATTACACCTCGATGTCCACTAGCATGATGCCAACACCTGCATCCGGCCCTCCCCCTCCCCCCGGCACCACACCTTCATTGGATCCTGTGGCCGCAATCCCATCAGCCCCTGCTGCAGGTCATGTGACAGCGCCAGCCTCCGCCACGGTCTCCCATTCCACTCCTGCGGCTCCTGCTACTTCCAGGTCTGCACAACACTGGTATATTTCTGCTCTCTGTTACTGCCTTGAACAATCCTGTATGTCTTTATTTTCGTTTTAATCTTTCAGCTCTCGGCCTCAACAAACCCCCACCGCCCCGCCAGCGACCGCCGCAGCCCCCGTCGCGGCCATCATCCCCCCGCCTCCCGACATCCAGCCTGTCATTGACAAACTAGCAGAGTACGTGGCTAGAAATGGGGTGAAATTCGAGGCCAGCGTGCGTGCCAAAAACGATCCCCGGTAAGCAATAACACTTGTGCCTTTTTAAGCCATCTTTCAGATGTGACAGTCTCATAGCTGCCGTTAGGTAACTGTAATGTGTAATAACCATAAACCTTTTTGTGTGTGTCTTGCAAACCTTTAAGATTTGACTTCCTGCAGTCCTGGCACCAGTACAACTCCTATTATGAGTTCAAAAAGCACTACTACATGCAGAAAGAAGGTCTAAGCATGCCAGAGGTAATATCAAACACATCCTTTTCTATATAATTCATCGCATTCCTCATTTATGTAAAATTACTAATTTCTAGGGCTGTCAGATTTATGCTTTAATGTAGTTCTTGCGTGTTCATTTTAAAAAGGAATGATTTTAAAATTTAAGCATTGAATCACACCCCAAAGCCCAAAGAGATTTTTCTATCATCTAAACAATTTAAAGCTGAAACAATGATGGTACAAATTCATCTTTATTTTGGTTTATTTAATGTTGTCTCTTTATTTGCCAGTGAAACACTTTCACAAAGATACGTGTACCTGTCAAAGGTCATGGTGGCCTATAGAAACTAATAAGGAGAGAGATAAAACAGGCTCTTACTTCTTGTCATGAATGTTCTTCAAAATGTCTTTTGCTTTGTTTGTTTACTGTTTGCGTTGCGTCGCTAATGGTGTGTGTGATGTTGTAAATCCATTATGCAGAGATGACTTGTCATATAGTCATTACTGACTATTAACTCGCTGGTCATTCTTAATGGATTGAGAGGCAGAATGGACTTAAGCATTCAGATGCACATTAATAAATATGAAGAAAATATCAAAAGCGAATTGACTATGAATTGTAAGTGCCTGTAGTAGCCCCTCCCACACATGGCCTGAACACTGATTTTGTTAATATACAGTATAAATAACCCTTGATGCACTAGAATGATGTTTATTGTCAAAGGTGGGTGTGTTAACTGTGTGCTCGTGGAATAACACGGTTGTTTACCCGTGACTTCAGTCCTAATGGACTCATTCTTGGCTTCAAATTGTTGTTGTGTTCATGCTGTTTAACATGGAAATGATCTAAACCTGCGTTATGTTTACTAAGAGGAAAATGTGGCACTTTCAGACGTGATTAGAAACACAGTCAGTGGCAGGTTGTGTGTGTGGGGGTTTACTTAACCATATATTAGGGACAAATTTGTACCCAATTTGTAGTAAATAAAGTTTTTTTTAAATTGTTAAAAATGCAGAATGTTAGTCGATTAGAGTGTCAGCTAAGCAGAGCAAAGATGAAATTGAATATATTTTTTTGTGGTTTGGTCATTCCTGCAAGCTAAGGCCATTTGATACCTCTCTGTCTTTTTTAGGGAGCTTCTACTTTGGGGAAACCCCAAGGTCTATGGTTTCAAGTTTTCCTTATTAGACTGTGTTCAAGTGATGGAATGATTGTGTTTCACGAGTAGAGTGGCCTCAAAGCCATCATAAATTTGAGATTTCCAGCGGTAGGATTTCCTTTAAGCCTGACTTTCTAAATGTGGCGCAGACTGCAAGGCATTGTGGGACGTTGGTGCAAGTTTTGCCTTTAACGTAACTGATCTGAGAACCAGTTTTGCTAATGTCTCAGGTCAGACACGATTAGCACACTTTAGGAACCAAATTATCTAATTAGACTTTTGTAGAGTTATGACTTCCTTTGTATATCTGATATCAGTCCTGTATCAGAGGAGATGTTTCATCTGTACCCTTTAGCACCCTAAATATAGAGCATGGATATAATAAAGACAGCAAATAAGAATTTGTGAAGCTGAGGAAACCGGAGGAAGTTGTATTAGTACGGAAATGAGCAGAAATGCTTTGTTGTCGTGGCTCATGAACGCAACATTGCTACATCACAGCAGTTCCTGCTTTTATTTGCTCGGCCTTCCAGTGACATCGTCCCCAGAGTGAGAGAGAGCTGAACTATGGCTTTGGGTTATTTCCTCACTTGATCAGAACTTTTTGCAGTTTTGAATGTCGTTCACTCTTTAACTGTGTTTCCAGCTGTATGGAAGTCGCTCCAGCTGCCGGATGTGTGGAACGCTGGCCAGCCTCAATGGTTTTGATGTGGATGAATGTAATTTTCCACACTTTCCACGGATCAGATGGGAAGAGAGTTTTATAGATCCCTCGCTCATGTGTGGACTGATTCTAGGCTTTATCTGAAAGAGTGATTAAGTTTGTTTGAATTGTCTGAAGAAGTCTTAAATGTTTCTTATGGATTTGAAAAACGTTTCTTACGCTTTTTCAGCGGCATTTTTTAAAAACGCTTTTTAGTAGCATTTTGTTTTGAATTGTAAAAGGGGCAGTTGTTTACCAGGAATGTTTGACAGACCACATCCTTTTCAGTTACACATAATGAGACCAAAAACTTTTTTGGTCTCATTTTAAAGTAAATAGGGTTGACAGTAACATTATTTTTGCCATTGCATGGGATTTAACAAAGTGGTTGTGTTGTTACTCGCCACGTTTGTCCCTCTTTTGTTACTATTAAACAGTTTAGAAAAGTTTTGTGCTACATCCCTGCAGCCCATGATGTTCCTCTTCAGTAATTTAGGTTCCTCAGAGATCATTTAACTTGAACTGCATTCATAAATTCATCAGCTTTAGCCAGCGTTTCAGCTTGATGTTGTGGGATTGTCTTCAAAGCGAGTGACATTTGGTTCAGATTTCCCTCAATCTCAGTAGAGTCTGGCTGCTTTAAGACAGCTATATTTAACCACACAGCTTGTGTTTTTCCCCTCTTTATATTATTCTTTTGGAAAATACAAGAAAACTGCTTTAAAAAGGTTTTTACGAGACAGAATTGTGTCTGCACAGTCTCACGGTGTTGTGGTTTGGCCTTTAAGGAGACTTTAGCTCTTGAATGATGTTTGATGAGTTTGCTTAAACATTGTACGTTCTGCAACTTACAGACTCTTGGAATTTGCATGTAATCTTTCCCCTCAAGCCATCATCAATCCTAGTTCAATATTTCTAAAGTTAAGTTTGCTTAACCAATTAGCAAGTTGTTTTTCTAGTTTGTAGCATAAATCATTTTGGTGTTGGAAAGCCAGTAACAGACAGCAGTATATTTTTTTATGTTTCTGCACATTTAAACAAAAAGATAATAATAAGATAAAAATCTTGTCATCTTTCTTTCTTAAAAGCGGCTCTAGTTTCTCTTGAGGGTCACATACTGTAAATCGCAGTGGTTAACGTTTTTTTGTTCTTGTGAGGTGTTCTCGAAATTTGAATGGGGTGTTTATTTTGGCTCATTTTGGTGGCGTCCTTTTTGGGGTCATCAGTTTGATTTATACATTTTTCATAAATTTGTTGTGCAGTGGCTTTTGGGTTTTCTGGGTAAGACTGGATGCTGTGGTGCGGATGGTTCCAGCTCTGGGGGATTGGCACACCTCGAAATAAAACACTGCCCCCTTTTAGCTGATTTAATGAAAGTGGAAACATTTCTCTCCAGCTGCAGACCTCTGAGCTATATACATACACATATATACATATATATATACATACACATATATACATATATATATACACACACACACATATATATATACATTGCCCAAAATATTCCCTTATTTATTTTTCCTCCCCACAATTATGCAATTCTGTCCTGCATTCTGAGTGACTATTTTTAAACATTAGCTAGAACTCAGAAGAACGTATATTCTGTGTGTGTTTTTTTAACTTCGAGGGTGTGGAGTTCAAGGTGTTTTCCTTCTCACAGTGTTTTCTCTGCCAGTTTTTACATCCTTCTTTAAACTTAGTAAATTAAAGGTCTCATTTTTAGAGCGGTTTGTTTTTAGCCTCAGGCTTGTTTTATGCTTTTGCTTTCATATCTATTATACAGTCTTAAAAACATGGAGATATGGACGTTTTAGTTTCTGTTTGGGGTGGGAAGGGTCTTGAGCACATATACACGGATTACAAATGACATTAATTACTGCAGAAGACTGTGTTTGAGGTCATCTAAGGAATGCAGAATATTTTTGGATGAATGGTTTGGAAAATGTTGCTCCTGGAGCCGGTTAAATAGAAAGTGAAGCTCTAATCCGGCAGATACGTAATACGCGTTTTATTGACTCTGGGAAATGTTATTCTGATGCCTGTATCTCATCTTGGACAGCAGTGCTTCTAGGCGTAGTTTACCCCAAAAATGACATTTTCTGTTTGTAGTTGTTTTTATTGCACATATTGTCTTAACACGTGTTGTTGGTGTTGTCACGATTCTCGTTTTGAAAATGAATGGCAGGAAAAATCAACATTTTTCCACATGCTGTCGATCGAGGTTACTGTACCTCGCTTTGAATCCTCATCCTCATCCCGGCATCTGCTTCCTGTCAAATCTCAAATCTCCATATCGCTTCTCCCACATACCTTTAAAATCCGACTGTAATTAAAACAACTTGCAGGCCATTATCAGCAGTAGAACTTCTTCACTGTTGATCCAGCAGGCGTGTTTACAGACCTCAGCCTCTAATTGAAGCCCACCAGCTGATTCAGTGTCTGTAAGTGGCTTTGTTTCATCAATTATGCATTGCATCTGTAATTAAAGGCTCTCCAGCAGTCCTGCTATATTGTGCTTCGTAACCTCATTCATTATATCTGTTCTAGTTCCTAAGAAAATGATCCAGTGTGTTCTGCTAAAGTCATGGTGATTACAGTCGTACAGTATGAGGATTCTGTGTTTCCATACGATTCACAGTTTCTTTAAAGGTATAAGCTTGTTTTCACACAGGTTAAGCTGTATGGACAGCATGTGTGACTTTTTTAAAGAAAACCATTTTGATTTATGCTTCAGCTTTAAATATTGTGAATCTAAAGGACAACCTTTACATTTTAAAATACAGATTGATTCTAAAATATAGCCACATAACAAATCTTGAATTCACATTAAAGTGATTAAAGTCAGAACTAGGGCTTATTCTGCTTAATCCAGTTTTTAAAAAATGTTTTTTTAAGGCATTGCTTTAATTGGTTCTAGACTAGAGAGTAACAAACTAAGGAAAATAAAGGATTAACCAGCTGTAAATGCCTTAATTTAACTAGTTCACATTTATGTGTACGCCTGGATTAATCAAAGCCCTTTTTGTGAAACCGACCCTGTAGATAGTTAATATATATGAAGTGCTAGTTATATAAATAGTTAATATGATAGGAGTGTCATACAATTCCTTATAAACCTTGTCCTTGTCTCTCTCTCTTCTACCAGTTCTCTGTTTATCGTCTTCCTCTACCCATCTACATGCTTGTCATCTAACTTTATAGCCCGGTTAGCTCTCAGAAGCGTTTGTTCATAAATTTGTGCCCGAGTCCCTTTGCTCTCTTCAGCACCTCAGCACTTCAAACAGAGCTTCAGTCGTCTTGCTTTCTGTGTTTTCTCTCACTGTGTGTTCCTCTCGGGAAATAAAGCTCAAATACACTCCCCTGCACCTTCCCCTCCGGTCTGCTGTCTCACCTCCTCACCGCCTCACCTCCATCCCTCGTTATTCCAATTTGTTTGGTGGCCTTTTTTATCCGGTGCTGTAGAACTCGTAGGATACAGGAGGTGAGAGATTGTTTGTGATGGACGGCAGCAAATTGGTAATGATCACCCAGGCGTCCACGGGCCACTGCGCTGATGACTTGATTAGTGGAAATAATTAAACTGAACATAAGGCCTCCGGTAGCTCATTTACACTGGCTAGTTAGGACAACAAAGACAACATCTATAATTCTGGTAGGTTTCTTTCTTCGTCTCTCGATTATTGTCTTGCACTGTGTTGGTTCCCTGCCATGCATCTACTTTTGACATGAATAAGAGTTCATTTTTTTCTTAACTCTATTTTTGTTGTAACACTTTGTTCTCTTTGCAGCCGGAGTCTTTGCAAGAGTTCTTTTCTCCGTCAGAACAGAAATGGTTTGCCACAGCTCAGAATAAATCATTGTTCTGCTAACGTGTCACTTGGAAAAACGTGACTGCTCTTAGTTAAATAGCTGGTGATGTGTTGGAGGGCGTTTTTACGCCGGAGCTTTTGGTTCAGAACGTGGTCTGTTTAGTTTCCTGTCAGGTTTGTGGAAGTTACTTTCAGAGCAGTGAACCACAAATTCTGGTCTTATTTGCAGAAGTTGCAGATGTAGCTTTGATGATGAAAACATCGGTGATGGTGGAATTTGTGTTTGTAATGCAGTTCAAAACCAATTGATGGAATTTCAGATGGAACCTGCAGATTTATTGGGTGAAATTACAACTGTGATTGGAGCATTGTGTTAGCAGCACAAAGGTTGTGGGTTCGATTCCCAGGAAACACATGTACTGATAAAGTGCATTCCTTGAATGTACTGAAAGTTGCTTTGGATAAATTTGTCTGCTGGATGCATGAATGTGTATGAGTGGCATTTATCATCTCACCCTGAATTACAGCATGTTGACTCCTGTAGTCACATTAATCACTCATGTTTTGTCATTATAAATCTACGTTCACATGTCACGGTCCATCATTGTGTTTCTTCTGCCGACTTCAGCCAATAAACAGGCTTAAGGGATTAACGTCTTTAAATGAAAGATACCGAGTGGCATTTCTGCGAAGGCGAACATGTTCCAGCTATTTTAAAGCAGAAAAAGAAACGATAAAGAGACTATAGTACAACCTCCGATTTGTTAATGTGCATTTCATGTTAATATGGTGATGTGGGTTTATCTGCAAGAAAACACGGCGCATTTGAGTTTTATTTCTGTCTACACAGGTTGTGCTGCATGACTGTTGTGCAAAATGTCGTCGCAAGATATATTGCAGTAGAAAGATATGTTGTCTTTTCTTTTTATATTGTATTATTTCATGGCACCCAGTTTTTCTCTCTTATCGCGTTCAGTTTTGATGGCAAGGGTCATAACTCAGATAGAATAAAATTTCTGTTGCCATGGCTTTGTAGATTCAGTATCGCTGTGGGAAACGCTGTCAGTGTTTTAGTACGGTGTACCGTTCATATCAGAAAAATGCAGTTGTTCATTACCGTTTACAAATCTGAATGTCAAGACAATCGTTTGGTTTGTAGCTTTCGGTTTTCTTTAAAAACTTTCCTAGTTTGTAACACCAGGTATGGGTAGCACATAAATTGAAACATTCTCATGTCCATACAGCATCTCTGTTCATTTTTTATCGAGGGTCCGGTCGCAGATCTAATCTCCAGCTTTAATTCCTTCATCATCTCCTTCCTCTCTGGGAGAAAGATTCTTGACTGGGTTTAATGCCCCCCTGACCCTTCATCTTTCTGTGGATCTTCAGACAGTCTTTAATAGAGCTGTAAAATATTGAAAACTTCCATCAGAGACACCAAACTTCAACATTTTTTTTTCCCTTTCTCTCATCTCACTGTTTTGTGTCTGATTTTTCACTCTACCGCTGACTCAAATGAAGTAAAACATTTTTGGTTCAGATCTGAAGTGAACCAGATTTGGTTCACCGTGAGCAAAAATAACACTTCATTAGAGTTTGCAGCCACATTCCAGCCCACCCCGTGAAGACCCCATTTCTGTGTGCAGGGCTGGTTTTGAGGTGCTGCTGTATGTTAATGGCAGATGAGTGATAAATAAGGGAATCTGTCCTGAATTGCTCTCAGGCCATGAACCAGGAAAGTTGTAAGATGCTGCAGATGAAAGTTTAATGTTGTAAAATGAATGTTGTATAATGCATCGTAGCACTTTATGTTAAATACTTCAGAGAAGGTCAGAAGCATATATTTTAATGCGGGCAGGTTATTGTCTTTGACATGGTGTGTGTGCTTTTTTACTCTTAAATGGACGCTTGCCTCATTTGCTGTAGCTTTTATACGCTTTTGGCATTTTCGTTTGGCAAAACAGCAAATGAATGTCAGAATAAAGAAATCGTTTTTTTGATCAAAACAGTATTTGTTGTTGTACATCAAATGAAGCTTTTAAATTAATCATTAGCTCAAGAAATGATATTTTAGTATAAACAGTCAATTTAATAAGGTTGCTAAAAAAGTCTCTGAGGTAACTGTTAACAGAGAACAAGATTGTGTGTGTGTGTGTGTGTGTGTGTTTGTGTTTGTGTGTGTGTTAGTTTTATTTATTCATTATTACATGAGTAACCTTGATGTTTAGTGTTTTTTAGTGTATTTTAATTTTTTGCCCACATAGTTGCCTTGCTTAAAGTAAAACATTGAACATGTCACATCCACACAATTTTTTCTTCAGATATTTATTTTTTCTTCAGTTCTTGACTCAAGCCTGAACTGTTTATATTTCCTCTATGTCTCCTCAACTTTGGCTGATCTGTAAACAGCATATATAAGTTCTCAATAACCACATATACAGATACAATGTGTATAAATCTCCATCATACTGACAAGCTCTTGAGAAACCCTCTTAAACTCAGAACTGAATGTTTATTCTTAACCTGTCTCTCAGGGGTCCCTGGTGTATAGCAGTGAGGGGGACAGTGTGTCCGGCTGCTCATCTGACAAGCAGCTGAACGAGCTGAACGAGGGCAAGCTCATTAAAGGTGAGGCAGTGGAGATACCACTCGAACCCGGAACATTTCAGAACGTTCTCTCACACACGTGTGATGATGCTGCCCCATTTCTTACATCCTCTTAGTCACACAGTGTGAGCAACCAACATGGCCTTTCTCCCTCATTTTGTGTAATGAAAAATGTGGACTTTAAAATGTGAATGTTTGCAAATAATTCTGTGTCTGTCCCTGAAAAGGTTAATTTCTGTTGCTGTATTTTGACTGTGTCACCCCGTGTTTAAAAATGGAGAGTGGCCAGAATCTTTTTCACCCGTGTGTCATTGCTGAGGTTAATTCTAATGAGATATTGCGTTGACAATAATGATTATGTCTTTGACCGTACTGAGAGTCACCATGAAACACATTTCTGCTTAGGTGAACGAGGTTAACGACAACCGCTAAATAAAAGCCTTGTAATACGTGTCTATTATCGCCCGTTTCCCAGCATCCTTTGCGCCTATCTGCTTCGCAATAAAGTCAAAAGAAAACGACATGCTGCCCCTGGAGAAGAACCGCGTGCGATTGGATGATGACTCGGATGAAGACGCGATGAAGGTTCAAGAGGGGGCGGAGCTGGGGACGGGATTGGTTGAGGCAGCCAGAGACCCTCCCCCACCCCCGTTGTCTGAGGAGAAGAAACCAGCTCTGTCCCAGGAAGAGGTAGAGGCCAAACAAGGTACTGCTGGACTTTTTAACTTCACATTTTACAGGCACGATACCCTGTTCTGGACCATTGAACATGGCTTTAAATGCCAGACGCTTTAAATCACTACCTAGCGAGCACAGAAGTTAAGTTTCGTGAGCGTTTCTGATTATAATGATTCTTCTGTGACTGTTTTTAAGGCTATACTTTGTAAATTGACCGAAAAACACTTTGATGGGTAAAAAGATGAGTCAGTTTGGTGGAGTTTTGTGATTGATTCTCATTGGCCACCAGCCTAGATTACAGGCATATTTTACTGTAATAAGATAAGGAATATTAAGAAAGAAACGGTCGTTTGTCATGATCACATTAAGGCAGGGGTAACTATGGTTTCCTCTGTGCTTTTGGTGATTCCTCATAGTTCTTTTAGCTCTCCGAGACTTAAAATATTGAGGTGATATGATCACGGTCATATCGCAGTGACTGGCAGTGTATTAAATGACTCTGTGGGGGTCTGGCCCTGTAATGTAATATAGCTGTCTGTCTGGACCATCCCCATGAGAGGCAATAACTGTCCCCTGTAATTAAGAGGGAATGTGTCACCCTGTTAGGATTAGAAGGACAGCGTTCAATCAAAGACAGCCACACTTCCTACAGGAAATGAATCCTGCAGGCCGTGTGCATGTAAGCCTTGTGTGTTCGCGTCTGAAAACACAACTTCCGTTTTTGAAAAATGTTTTGTCCGTCTTTATCGACAATAAGAATTACAGACCAGTACCTGAGATTATTTTCATTGCCCAGACAATATTTTAAAGGGTCTGTAGCAGTTGGAATTCTTAACTAATTGTTTTATCGTGCCATGCTGGTGTAGTTAACAAGTGGCACACTGAGTTATGATGTGGGTTTTGCATCTTGTTTCCAGTTATAAATAAATATTTATAATCTCATTACTGCCACCAGATGAGACCGAAGCTCCGCCCTGGTACGGTACAATACAGTACAGTACAGTGCAGTACAGTACGTACGGTACAGTGCAGTGCAGTACAGTACAGTACAGTACGTACGGTACGGTACAGTACAGTGCAGTACAGTACAGTAAAGTACAGTACTTCTGGAACACAGCAGGGATAATTACAGTAATAACACAGATGCTTAGTGAAGGTTTACTGCACAGGAAAGTGAGGTAGACAGCTCTTCTGAACTGAAAGCCTCACTCAGTGGCAAACTAGCTTAGATTGCAGGACTATGGAACGGTCCAGGCTAACATAATCTGTATTGATGGGCTGTTAAAAGATCACAGATGCACTTTGTGATTATAAGATCCCTGATTCAGAAAACACTCCCTTCTGTTTTCATGCAGTCTGTTATGACCGCTGGTTTTATTTACAGAATAGAGCAGAAACAGAGTTTGTGCAGTATAAAAATCATGTGTATGTAAGTGTTGTCCTTATAAACCACGTGCCAACGTATGTGTGTGTGTCTTACTATCTGTGTTTGTGTGTGTCTTACTATCTGTGTTTGTGTGTGTCTTACAGTGTGTGTGTGTGTCTTACAGTGTGTGTGTGTGTGTGTCTTACAGTGTGTGTGTGTGTCTTACAGTGTGTGTGTGTGTGTGTCTTACAGTGTGTGTGTGTGTGTGTCTTACAGTGTGTGTGTGTGTGTGTCTTACAGTGTGTGTGTGTGTGTGTCTTACAGTGTGTCTGTGTTACAGTCTGTGTGTCTGTGTTACAGTCTGTGTGTCTGTGTTACAGTCTGTGTGTCTGTGTTACAGTCTGTGTGTCTGTGTTACAGTCTGTGTGTCTGTGTTTGAGTCTGTGTGTGCGTGTGAGTCGCATTGGTTTGATTCTCTGCTGTTCCGGGTGATGTGGCGAATCGTTTTGAGAAGAGAAATTTCCTTCACCTCCTATGTGTTCTTTTATAGGGCTTACCTGTTTACTTTGCAAATTGTAATTTCGGAAACCAAATCTCAAAGGTAGCTTTATTGGATTTTGTCAAAGCGTTATTTACAGCCTCCGTTGCAAATTGCCTTCTGAAGTTTACTGATGAGAAATTATGCGAGAGAAGGCAAAACTGGCGGAAAATTGCAGAAGCTGTTTTCTTTTGTACACACCACGAGGATAAACTGCTGTTAAGTGATGTGGGTCACATCAGAAAGGCTTTTCACTTACAGGGTTACTGTGTATTAAATCATTCCAGTTCTAATTTGTGACATTTTTAAAAATATTTTTACAGACTACGACATTAAATGCCATTTATGAGTAGTTACTGAGTAATCCACTAATTTGTAGAGGGGCGTTACAAGGACAACGTTTACCTGAAATTTGAAGCCATAATAAAGGGTCAAAATCAAAGTTTAAGTTATAACAGTTTTGTCTTGGGAAGGACACAAATAAAAAAATCTACATTTAACAGAATAAAGAGAGTTGTGACACGTTTTAAACTGTTTATTATTTTTGACACGGCACTCTGTAAAAACATGTTCTGAGAACAAAAAAACTAGTTTTCTGAATATGTCGTATATTCTTTTACGTTAGCAGTTTTTACCGTACCACAAAAGCTAGACTGTTCTATCTTGTCCTTTTTTATTGGCATCCGAGACGGTTTGAGTCACTGCTTTTCATTTCATTGAGTTTGTCTCTGAGCTTTCTCATTAGACAGGACGCGTAGCCGCGTGCTAACAGAGGATAAGATTAAACCGTAACAGGATGCCAAGGCCCCGACTTTGTTTTTGTTTCAAGGCAAATAACTCGTGATTGCCACTTTTGGGAAGGAGCTTTGCTTGATTGAAGAACATCTCACACGGATGTCTTTTCCAATTCTTGATTTTCTCCGTTTTTTTCTTTTCCTCTTCGTTTCTCCTGCTCTGCCTTCCATTAGCTCAGCTGTCACTGGTGACGTAGTGAGAGAGTATCTGGTCGTGTTTGTATCTGGTTGTATGTGATGGTCTGTGTCAGGGGTCTATTTTTAGTGCAGACGCTGGATTTTGCGTCGTGTTTCTGCACACTAAAATGACTTTTCCCTTTTTGTTATCGCTCTTCCCTTGAACAAAACCTGAAAAATTATACATGAGTACACTGCCTGCTCGGGCTAGCTAAATTAAAATGCTGTCGACTTTAATACACAATGTGAAGCGGGACAAAATTTAACACCTTAGCGAAACCAACGAACGCCAGAATGGATTTTTATGTTCAAAGAAACATTTCCCGTTTGTGTCGTGCCCCAACTTCAAACAAACAAGCAAGCTAGCACAATTGTAGTTGGCAGAGCATTGTATAAAGTCTATGAAGACTAATGTGTCTGCATGTCTGATGTCGCCTCTTTCTTAACAGCCAAACAGAAGCTGGAGGACCGGTTAGCTGCAGCCGCGCGGGAGAAACTGGCTCAGGCCTCTAAAGAGTCTAAAGAGAGGCAGCTGCAGGCCGAACGGAAGAGGAAAGCTGCTCTATTCCTGCAGACTCTACGTGGTCCTGAGGCTGAGGGCAGGAGACCTGAAGAAACGTCTCAGCCTGAGGTTTGTGTGCATTAATCTTCCACTGCAGAACACCTAACACCCATAATTTTATAGTACGGTTTGAATTTGCTGGTGAATTCAGTACATACAATCTTTGTGGAAATGCAGGTGTGAATCATTTTATTGTTGACATTAACCTTTGAACTTTGGTTTAGTGACACAGCAGTATCATTTGCGTACTGTATCATGAATAGAGAGTTGGACTACCTACCCAAATGACGTACTGCATTTTGTGTACTGTTGAAAATGCGTATTCAGACAAAGGTGTAGAGTTGTTTTAACTAGTACTGTCTCGCATCTGCTTTGATTGCATTTCTTAACGCGCTAGTTCGCAATTTTTCCGCTCTGCGTTTCAGAATCAGGTACCATACAGTAATAGTTGTAGATTTGGGTGTTTTTATTTCATCTGTCAGCATCGTGTCAGGACTTTTGCTCGATGACCCCTCGTGTTTTCTTGAGGTTTGTTTAGTGAATTTCCCGGTAAGGAAAAACAGCTCGGTTTATTGATCCATCAGGAGTCTTAAGAAAATGCTCATTACGGCAAAATGATTCCCGACAGACATTTCTCAGCGTTCTCATGGGGAGAAACAAAGCTTTGTCTGCTGACAGACCCAAAGAGAAATATAAAGACTTTGTTAATCTCCTCCCAGTCGTGTTTTTATCTGACGGAGGAGGAGTTTCTAATTAGTTGTGCTGACAAAGCTGGAGTCTCTCAGGAAAAAAAATGTTCGTACTTGTACGTTTGTTTGTGTTTGTTTAATTGTGTCTTTGTTTGTTGCCTTTGAAGGGTCTCCGGGGATTCCTAACCATCGATTTCCACCGAGGTTTCGGCTGGAAAGTCGAAACAAAAAAGATTTAAGTATTGAAACTCAGATTTGCTCGCACACGGCATTCCAAACTCATGTGACGTACTTTGTTTGGTGGAACACACACACTTTGTTTAAGGCTGTCACAGTATTAGATTTCCACCACATGGTTATTATGTTTGTGGTAACGGTATTATCTCGATATCTATTGAAATTTA
The DNA here is from genome assembly GCA_036877625.1 of Ambastaia sidthimunki. Taxonomy (NCBI): domain Eukaryota; kingdom Metazoa; phylum Chordata; class Actinopteri; order Cypriniformes; family Botiidae; genus Ambastaia; species Ambastaia sidthimunki. Next base: position 15,441 of record JAZGTK010003439.1, read on the forward strand.
AAAAACAATAATGCTATCAGTTCATCTTTAATTTAGTTTATTTAGTGTTTTGGTCAATGAAGGGAGACAGAGAGACAGTTTGTTTGGCTCTTAAACATTCTTGTACATAAGTCGTATGTGCCATGTTTGTGATACGTTTGTGATACGTTCATCAAGTCTTTTGGTCACCACATGGTTTTGTTACTTCATCAGGGTCATTCTTTAAAATATGTCTTTGTGTTCCAGGGACAGTTGTAGGGTTGTGGAAAACAACAGTGAGTAAATGATGGCAATTTTATTTTTGGTTGAACTACAGCTTGGGCGACTTTCTGACAGTTTAATTTGTAGAGAACGTTGCTGGCACCTCCAACGTCATGAGGTTTGATTCCTAGAGAACATACGGCTGACAAAAAGCATGTCTTTGGAGTTGCCAAATGCTTAAAAGTATCTTTTCAACTTCACACAGCATTACCTGAGTTTACACACAATGTCTGCTGAGAGAATTATGGGTTTCGTGTACACTGTGTGCTTAGAACCGTTTCCCAGCTAGTGTATCTGAGAAACCATAACAGCCATCTTCTCCAGCTCTGACTAATGGCCAACGCTGCCTGTGTGCGCCTCAGGTTTCCTCTCCGCAGACTGAAAACACACGTTTCTCCTCCGGAAAGTTTCCATGGTGTCACCGGGAGGCGAAGGGAGCGAGTGAGGAAGGTAACGGTGGAAGTGCGAGAGCAGGAGAAGGATAGAGAGAGATGACTAATCTGAGTGATCGTCTCCACGCGCGTGAAGTTCAGCTGAGCTGTAATGAGGCCAATGAAGCGGGAAATCAGGAGAAGCAGCTGGTGGATTCGTGACTGCCTCCTCTGGGCTTTTACCTGAGACACACATACACAGCGCGTCGCGCGTGTTCTCGAGCGGCTAATCCATTATGAATGTCCCTTCTGCTGCCTTTTCTGAGGCGCCTGATTACTGGAGCCTCTCGGCTTATTTAGTTTCTTATTACGCTTGCGTTCACACCGTCGCTGTTCGGTATTGACAACTTTGTTTACTAACACGTGTGGCTCTCTTATTGTGTCATTCATGCTTTAGTTACAGGATCGGATTGAAAACGGAGTGTATAAAGACATAACTGAAGTAAAACTTGTTTTCTTGGGCTTGTAGTAACGATTTTAACGAGTAATGTAAACGTTACAGAAGCTGATATCATAACACTGAAAGTCGTATTGCAGTTAACATGACACTGTTTATTAAACGAGTCCAATGTGGACGCGAGTTAAACTTTAATTAACTGACTTTAAATGTTTATGCTTTTAATTGAGTACAACACAGCGTGTAAGTTATTCACTTACTGAAAAATACATTTTCCTGCTGAGTAAACACAGCCTTCTGTACTTAAAGAAAGAGTGCACACAAATATGAAAATTGTCATTATTCTGTCAGCCTCGTGTCCTTCTAAACTCTGTGACTGGAACGCAGAAGGGGAATTTTCCTGCCAGCTTTTTCAATATAATAAAAAGGTCTGTCCAGCTTCAAAATGACAAAAAAAGCACCAGACAAAATTCTTTAAATTTATACGAATAAGTGGCAACTTCTGGTTCCCGAACGAATCATTCATTGATTCCGTTATTGTGCTTTCATGTCCTTTATGAAACTTGTCCGACAGGATGTCCTTCAAAAAATTGTGTTTCTTGTTCCTGTCTGTTTCTGTGTTCCTTTGTGTTCCACAAAAAACAACGTTTGGAGGAACATGAGTGTGAGTATACGACAGAATCTAATGTTTATACCTAAAGATCTGAAGATGTGTCTTCTCAAATTTAATGGCTGTGTTATCATTCGCGTTCGCTAATTACTATTGTTGATTCGCTAATCATTAAACTTAATGTTGTTTCTCTCTGAATTCGTGAAGCTAGCTGTTGTGTTTCATGCAGACTTGTTTGTAAATATGGACTTCTTTGCAGTGCTCCACAGATCCGTGGTTGAGGTGATCAGTCATCTCTGGTGACCTCTGTTTCATCCTCCGCACCCCTCAGCTCTCATCATCTTATATTCCCTCCGTGTGACTCAGCAGTGGTGATGATTTGAGATGATTTCAGCTAAACGCCAGCAGCGATCGCTGATGAAACTGATTGCCAGGATTGATCTCCGCGTCGCTCGGCTCTTCTGAACCCTCCGCAAGCGTCTGAGTTAAAAAAAGTCGCGTCAAGATTGCACAGAACGTCGTCTTTGTGTTTGTGGCTGTCGCGTCTCGATTTACCGCCTTTGGCGCTTTACCCATTGCTATGGCAACCAAAATCAAATCTAGCCAATTCAGCTCACATCTGGTCACGTACAGACATGTAAAACTTCATTTTCTTTAGCTCCTGCATTTTAGCAAACCAAAGACAGACTCTGTAAAATCGATATATATATGTATTTAATACCTGCAAAAAGCTTTGTTTTACAGGAAACTCTACAGAGGCAGAGGAAGTCGTAAATTTTCACTTTGTAGAACCGACAGCTTTCTCGTTCCGTCGCAGCCGGCCGTGACTGCGGTCCTGTTCGAGTGATAAGCGGTTTCTGTCTCTGCCAGAGATGCAGTAGATGCCCTCTGGCATGACTTAGTTTTGTGGTAATTCATATAGTGTTTTCTGGAGTACATTGTCACGCCACAGAATCACTTAATACGCGAGAAGGCTTAGCGTACCCAACTAGCCTTGATCTCTGCTGTCACAGGGCTTAGAAGGACAGATCTGTTGTGACAGACGCAAACACTTTAAAGTGGAAATAAGATCACGCTAATTGTTTGATGTTTAGCTACAACCTGTCGTCACGCTAAATGCTGCTTGGCGGGTCTCTCTAAGGTAATGCCAAGTTTGAAACGTGAAATGTGGACAGTCATCTGTGCAAACAGGTGGCACACTGCAGCGAAATCTGGAAGCGGGAATCTGTTTGTTTCGTTCAGCAACACATCCCATAATTTCTCAATGGCAGTGATGTTAAGCGCATAGTTGAACAGCGAAAACTTTTTCTTATTCTTGCCTTTTATTTTGCTCACTTTTGCCTCTCTGTCGCCCTCTCGGTTTAAAATGTAAAATTGCAAAGTGCAGTAATTAGCAATAAATACAGTATTTAATTCATTTTACAAATTGTTTATGCTTTTTTGTACTATTTTTAATATATCCAGGCAAGCCACATTTTTATTTACAGTACAAGGCAAATTCCAGCGATAGTGAGCGGAATGAGATTGTGACACAGCCAGACCGAGACCTCCACGTGAGGACCTCGGGCACTATTTACTTCTTGTGACCTTATTTATCCTGAGAACAGAAGTGAATGTTTGCTCATGTTTCCTCAGGTTCACTGTTTAATTGTGTTTTAGGCTTTAGAGGCACTTTTGGAGGCCGGTTTGCTCCTGCTAGCATCTGCTTTGTTAAATAGACTGCTGTCTGTTTAGCTTGTGCTTGAATAGTGAAGTGATGTTTCTAGGCAGGTGAATTAAAATGACTGACACATACTGCTTTTCTAAATCGAGATGCTGGGAAAGTCGCTCATTGTTGGATTCTGAAAGCGTTTTCTATGGTTAGCCGTTTGCTGAAACCTTTAATTTTCTCCGTTGTAATGTGTTAAATGGGCTGGTGAAGACACAGCTGGGCAGTGCTCATCCCTGTCACCTTGGATTTGCTCCAAATTAAAAAATACAAGATAAGGCAGGAACATTGTTGTAACGTTACGGGCTCAGTCCTGTTAGAGCGTGCAGTTTTTTAACCACAGAAATCTGACAGGAAATGTTGTCTGAACACGTTGAGAAATAATTAAGCAATATCATAATATATTTTGCCTCTTTACCGCCATCTCTGTTTGAAACATGAAATTGCAGGTTACTTGCAGAGTTATTTTCTTAATGTGGAAAATGGAAAATTCTAAACAACTGCTGTAAAAATAACCTAAAAACACTGAACCATCTACAGTACCGGACATGTGATACTAGCCGGACCATCTTTCTGTTTACAGATGGACATTTCCTGGAAAAACCGACTGCTCAAATTTTAAATCATTGTTATATTATTGTAATGAATCTGGGTAAGGCAGGAATACAGTTCTGTACACGGATCTGTCACATACCTTATCAGTAACTGATTTTGTTCAAAACAGCTACGCATTGCAGCTTTAACTGAGTATAAATGCTGTGGACAAGCCATGTGGCCAAAGATTAATTTCTGTGTACACCAGTATGATTGTGAGCAGGATAACATTATTGCTAGTTTAAAGCCAGTGAATGCGTCCAAGCCTCCGGTGCGAATCTGAAAACCTCACATTGGAACTAACAGTGACTGCTTGTGTTATCTCTGAAAAGTTGCCAGTGTAATAATGAGACAGGCTGTGTGTTAGAGAAAGTGATGGAGAGATGAGTGTGTATGATTACCTGGCTCCTGGAACATCTCTAGTCCAATCAGATTCAAGGACTGGAACTAACCATTGTATAATATAAGCTTAATGTATTATTCAACCTTCAAAAGGTTGTCCTTAAGAATTTGTGGAGGGGTGCTGCACTTATGAAAGAATTATGATATTCATTTAAGAGGGGAGTGTTTGTAGATCTAGAATAAGGACCTGTGAGTCAACTTCAGTACGTTGTGTAGAAGAACAAACATGGCAGCCCTTGGCAGGGAGTTTGAAAAAATAGACCATTCAGAACGCATTTGTCAGTAGCTGCATAGCTCAACAATGCAATCTGCAGTATAACAAAAATGATATGCAGCACCTGTGTAATGAGGTGTAAGTGCATCTTTGTGGATATGTGAAAATCAAAACCATGCGGGCGAATCGCTTGCGTCAAAAGAATGAGTCTAAAATGAGTTCAAGCTGTCTTTGTCTCGGGCTGTGAGATGGTAACCCTCACCCTAACATGTCAGGATTTAATATCTTCTGATTGGGAGCCATTAGATGAGCGTGTGTCTCTTAAGAGGCCTTTCAAATCACATCCACCAATGTTATCTGTTCATTTCCATTAGTTCCGCATGTTCTTGAAATCGCATAGTAGTCAGACATCTAATTGCAACAGCTGCTTGACATGCAGGAATAGAAACTCCTTGTTTTTCTCGTTGAACAAGAACAGAATACTGCAGATTAGCACTCTTGAAAAACAGCACGCGGGCAGCTAGGTCATGAGTACTGTTTCTTTTCTTCATTGCCATTGGAGGTTCTGCCAACCTACAGCCTGAAGTTTGCGGTCTCTAACCACAGTTCTAGTGTTGGACCGCTGGCATGTTTACTAACACAAAGCCCCCAGCCGAGCTCACCTCAGAAGCGTACTGGTTTTGTTCCTTTGAAGCTGTCTGTCACAATGGGGGGTTTAGGACAGCTTATCTGTAAGTTGCTGCACGTAGCATGTGTGGCACCTTTATGCTCTTTCTTTCTTTTTAGTTGGGGTAGCCAAAATCGGAGAGGCTAGCATTAGAAACCTAGCTTTGAAAACATTAGATCCTGCCCTTCAGAGCGCTCTTCTCTAACACATAAGCACACAGTTTCACAGGCAAGTAGGACACCGTAACAATTTATCAAATACTTTCCTGTGTTGTAATCCTCTGCTTAGCATCCACAGCCTAGCACTAGCTTAGCGCTGATTGAAGGACAAGTCACAAGACAGGTACACCAGCTAGAAGTGTCTTCATTAGACTTCAGATTTTCCTGTTCTTGCCATGAAGTCAAATAAAGTCAATTAATAGTTCAAATAACCATGATTTTTATTATGACCAGTAGTGTTTAATGTATTAGCTCTGACACATTGAGCTTGTGTGAGAACCGTTTAGAAGGTGTAAGTCTGAAATAATGTGTTTTAGCGTCTTCGGTCAAGGTTAAATTTTGTTATAAATGTCTCGCCTCTTTTTGATTATAACTTGTAAAATGACATTGTTTGTATACTTTGCTAAGTTTTACAGAAGGGCCCTTTAATCAGGGATTCAGTTTCTGTTGCGTTTGTAATATCGTGTGATATTTCTTTTACCTACAGTGTGGCCTGCAGGGCTGCAATAATGCAGTTTGGTCTTTGTAAACAACAAGAACCATTTATTTAAAAAAATGAAAACAATGATTGCCTTGCAGTTTGAATTAGCTTTTTTTCTCTTTGTTTTATTGTGCCGTGCTTTGAGAACTAATGAAAACAAGCAGAGCGCGGTGGCAGAATTAAAAAGCGAGGGTCTGTTTTCAGTTAAGGTCATTTAATTTTTTTATTTCAACGGGGCAATTCTTTATTTCAGCTTATACTCACGAACAGAATTTAAAAGAATGGAATCGATAGAGCCAGAGGAAACAAGAGGATGTCGACGCTCTGCCTGCACCCCCATAATTAGTTTATTCATAAATCCATTGTAAAGATTTAAAAGCCCACTATAACTTTTAGCCTGACCTAAATGAAGAGGCTATGGGTTGAGAAATTTTACCTCAGCAAATGCTTCGTTTTGGCTCTGCGACTATTTGTTACAGGAAGTCTTGTATCGTTTAATACTCTGTTGCTTTTTTATGCGGTTTTGTTCTCTTTTGTTTAATGTTTGCTTTGTTGTAGAGCCGAATACGTGTTTGCACGATGATGTCAAAAGTCGTGCGTTGTGAGAGGTTGCGCTTGTCCCTGGTGTGCCGGCGTTTTAACACCAAGCTCTCACGACAATATCAGGACGGATTTGTTCGTGTTTCTGTGCGTAAATGCTTTGAATGAGGTTTATTTTTCCACTTTGCTCAGTGTGTTATCAGAAACCATTCTGGGTGCTAAACAAGCTGTATATAATCATTAAACCCATATTTTTAACCTCGAGTACAGTCTGACTAATAAGGAAACACGCCTGCAAGATGCCTCATGCCAGCTGGTCCGTCTGCTGTCTCTCATTTGACAGATGGGTCATAAATTGTTCACTCTGAACCGTCGACTCTCCGGTGATATTGTGCCATCCGTCTTCCACAGACTTTTTTAATTGCTGTGCCTTTCCCTTAAACCCTGTTCTCATTACTGGCTTTTCATTATATAATGGAATTCACAGGAATAATGTAATTACTGGATGCCTTGTCTGTCAGATTGTGGCATTTCTGTTTTTTTTGTTGCTTTTTTAAAGAGTGAAATCCTAGATTCGACTGTACCTCACATTTCTTTCTGTTTTAATTTCAGTAAAAACTCCTCTTGCAGTTTGAAGCCACAGCCATCACATTGATGACCTCTGTAGGGCAAACTGGAATCCTCTGGAATATAAACTGGAATTTTTAGGCTTGTGGTTAACAGTGTTCAAGACGTAAAGACGTTTTTAACTACTGGAACAACTTATAAGGGTTATTTGATTCTTTAAGCACGTAAACTCAGATCCTTGTGGTAGTTGTACTTTACATATAGCATTAATGTGTTTTTTTTTTTCATAGAACACAATGTGAAAGTCTCTTTGAGTAATACAGTTAACCACAGACCTGGTTGTAGTCATAAATCAAAAACTTTTATTCTTAAAGTCCATTTGAGTTTTTCTCTGTGAACCAGTGGTTTCAAAATGCTCATTCTCTTTTGGGATAATTTTATACATTGAAGAGCTCTGTTGCACCCCAGTTTAGGACAGAACATTACCCAGCAGCCACTGCAGGTCTTAGAACAGCTCAAATAGCCACGACACTTCCCGTCTCCCTTTGTATGTTTATTTTAAGATTCTATTTTCATTTATTTTAGACACTGTGGCATTTTCTGTTTGAAGAGCAGGCCCTATGCTTGTCACGCACCTGCTGTTTGGCTATAAGTATTCTCTTTAAGTTTTGTATGTGGTCCATTTTAAACAAATAATATGCTTTAGTTTATCAAGTCTCACATAGCTGGACCTTTATTGTGCAGAAGTGCTGTTTAAAGACAGAAATAGTGCAATAGACTGAGGTGAAAAATGGACTTAATTCATGCTGTGAAAGTCACTGTAAACAGATGTATGTAATATACAGGATACATAGAAATTGTGTTAAAACTATAGGTATCATCTTACTATAGGGGGCGTTTACTATAGGATAGTGTATGGTTATTTGTAAACCCTGTAGTTTTATTGGCTAGAGTGATCCAGTCAAAAGCAAGAAGTCTAATTATTTTTTTGACATAACTCAGAACAAAAACAAACAGTTCTGCTTGTGGATATCTAGTTAACTTGGTGAATCTCCCAAAAAAGTCTAAAAATTGGTCAGACGGTCATTACATCAGACTGTCAGCAGAAGGAATGTGGGCGTGCTGTCTGATGTTAAAACTGAGGTCTCTCTAGGGTCACAATTACACCCTCTTTCTTGCATGTTCATTTATTCCTCGATGCGAGGCTGTCCAGATCTCTTTGATGTAAGATTATGACCAACATTTCACCAGTCGATAACAGCCAAAGCTAAACTGCTTTTCAACACACTGCTGTTATAAAGCACAAACAAACCAAAGCTTTAAATTGTACAGATGTAATATTCTCTTTGTATGGAATTCATCACTGATGTCCTGGTACTTTTTGACACACTTTCGGGTGAGACTTTGCCGCAGCGCTCCTCTTACTCTGATGTATAATTTGCTGTTTAATTGATGGGACTCTTTGTATCCGAGCTGCTCGATTTGAAAGAAACTCTCCTGGGAAACAAGACGAGACAGAACAGATTCTGATTAGTGACAAAAGCTGAGTGCAGAGGTGAAACCGGTGTCGGTGCCCTGAGCTTTGGTGTGCGTTAAACGAGTGTTTCAGGATTCCTGCCCTGGTGCTGAATTATTTGGTGTGGATTTTTGAAGCTCTTGTTGAACTCTTGGCTTATTTGACCGTCAGAAATAGTTCAGGCCGTGTTTCTAATTTTCTTTGAGCCTGCACTTCAAACAAGTTTAAAGGTGAAGCTACTCTTTTTTGACATTAAGACTTTTCCTTGTATCTCAGCTTAAAACACAGACTATTATAAGCGAGCCATTTGTAGAATGATTTTTCCAAAAAGTGTAAACACTGTGACTCTGTTGGCTCAACCAATGACGTGAGTTTAGGGGCGGGGCTATCCATTTACAGACCAATAGCACATTTCTGTTTTTAAGAATGCTATCCGTTTGTTTTTTATTCAGATGGCTGATGATTTAGGTAAGTTGTCTATACTATTTAAAATAATTGAACTTAACAGTTTTGTTTCCAACCATGTCATTGTTTCGGCCGTTTCTTTAACAATTACCCGGCAGTTAAATATTGAGTTGCTTTTTCTTCTAGTCGAAAACCTTTCAGAATTTCAGTAATGACTCTCTTGTTGTTGTTACTATATCAGGCGGTTTTTCACAGATATCCATTTATCATATTGGCACACTGCAGAAAAACAGACCAATTATGTTGTCTTAAAAGCAATATTTCTACAACTTTAAAGAGTTCTGCAAGCATAGAACCGTTCTTGGATTAGAGTTGCTATTCTGTAGGAAATACAGCCGGATTTTAGTGATTTATTAGTGATTATTTATGGCATTTGTGGCACAAGGTGCGAGTAAACGGGTACCTGTAGTTGTGATGCAACAGTCAGAGACTTCAGTCTTCAGTGTGAGGGCCTTTAATTTTAGAATTGAAAGATCAGTTCTCTATGTCTGTGATGGAGTAATGTTCATCCTATGGGAATAAATTATGTACTAATTTGTAAAACCACTTTTTTAGTGTCTGTTAATTTAGTCATCTTCCACAATAATGTATTGTTTTAAAACTGTCTTCATTTGGGAGTTATTTATATATTTGATTACTTGAGATTGATTAATCAGCATTGAATGAATCAGTTTAAAAACTGAAGTGGTTCACAGTCGCAGTGTAAATGCATTCGGTATTCACACCTCATCCACCAGTATTGATGTGAATTCAGATGTCTTGTTGAACTGAAGCCAATTCCATTTAAACTGCAGATGTTTCAATATCCCCATGTGATACCATGGAGCAACTGGTAATTCCAGTCTGTGATCTCTCAGTTTTGAAACTTTGTCCCTTGGGAACTTGAATCATTTTGACGAGTAGTGACTTTATAGCTTGTTTTTTTTTTTAATAAATAGCGTTTTGTGTATTAAAAGCCATAGCACAGTGTCATGTATTATATGTATTATCAAAAAAAACTTTTATGCTGTTGTTATCTTATAGCTGTCTTGCATTATAAGGGAGCTAAATAAGGGAACTGGTCAGATAAACTAGCTTCTCAGGCCGTTTATTGTCCCATAATCCCTCACTTGGCATCCAGCAGGATGCAGTGACTCTGTAATGCCCGTTCCTTTCATTTTGGTCTTTCTCCTTTTAACCTCACATCATTTTCCTCTATCCCAATACGTTTTGTATTCCGAAGGACACCAGAGTTTTTGGAAGGCACCTTTCAGAATCTTCAAAATCCTTTATCAACAGGTGACCTCAGTCACAGATCCTGTTTGAGGAAGTGCCTAATGTTTTGTGCAGAAGTCAGGAGAGATTAAAGCTCTCATACTCTCATAATACCAATATTATGCATTTCTGTCATTTTTAGTGAAGTTGCTGTTTAGAATGTGTATCAAAAAGGCTTAAAGTGGACACTACCGAGGCGTAGCAATCAGGTCTGTAGATAAAAATGTGTGTCTTGAATTTGTGTTGTACGTGAAGACTTTAGCACTGCAGTGAGCAAAATAACAGAGGCCACTTTTATGTAATTATAAAGATAATGGCTTTTTAGACTCCATTAGGTGTGACGCACTATGTGCAGTGCCAAATCATAAATAAATTCAGTTCTTGTTTCCCTGAAGAATTGTCCTGGACTCCAGACTCGCCACCAGCTCCTTAGGAGAAAAAAAAAGTACTTTATCCAAAAAGTTTAGATTCTTTTATCATTTGCTCACTTTTTTGTTGTTACAAATCTTGTTGTGACTTTCTTATGTTGAACACAAAGAAAGATCATAAGAGACTGACTGTTTCGGTCACCATCCGCTTTAATTATGTCTTTTTCATACAAAGTGAAAAAAGCTTGACTGAAGCTGTCAGCCTTAAACATTCTGTTCCACAGAAAAAAGGACACTCAATTTTTGAACACCATAAGGGCCAGTAGGACATGATGACAAAATTTACATGTTTGGTTGAACTGTCTCTTTAAGAAACGGTAGCCTTTCATTTACAGAGGCTAAAATAATAATGAATCTTTGCAGAAAGCCCAGGCTTATTAGTCTAGCGTAACGTGTCAGCGTGGTTGTCTTTTGTCAGAGATGTTGCGTCTCCAAATCCTCAAAACACCCAGGAGAGCAAAGTAAACTGTAAGAAAGATCAAAGAGGCTCATTCTAGGTGACATTACTTGAAGGAAAAAGTCTGTCTTATGCTTCTCCAAAGCTTTGCACTGCTGGCCATGCATTTAGTATATATCATAATCCACACCAAATCTTCCTAGTGCCCTCAGTGTTTGGGAGAAATCTGTAAAATTGAGGTGGTGGTATCAAAAGTTGAGAGGGTAACATCAGACTTCCAGAAAAAAGTTCTTGAGGGAGCAAGTTCCTGAGGCAGTTTAACTGAATCATTATAATTTGATTATTGACATAATGGGGTTAAATTAACAAGTTGCCAAATGAGACTGAACTTAGCAGGATAGAAATAAAGAGCTCAAGTTAGCCAAGGCTTAACAATAGAACAAATGAGTATTTAAAGTTACATTATTTTGTTTTTAAACTTGGGTTTCTTTACTACTTTTTCTTCAGGCTGTCAGTTCAAACACTTTACAACCAGTAGAGATGATTAAAAACAAACAACTGCTGTGGTAAAATGTTCTTTCTGGGAGTGTTTCCAGAGGATATAATCTAACTAGCTGCAGTTTAACCCACTTAAACGTGTTCTCTGCAAGCATGAGGAACAGATGGAATAAAAATGCTGCGTTCTTCTCACTGATGAATTTAGCACCAGGGTTTAATGACTGTCTGTGTGTTGGTTCTGATATTGTTCTTGGTACCACCTCCATTCCTCATAACACTGTTCTGGGTCAGGATTTCTCGTCTC
>JAZGTK010003440.1:0-27371 GCA_036877625.1 Ambastaia sidthimunki
TGGCCTGGGCCAGTAAGCAAGCACTGTGAATACCTGAGCAGCAGCATAGCAACACCCTGGCAACCATTCAAAAACTCCAGGATTGTATCAACAAGCAGACAAGAGCACTGCTCACATTTTTCTTAGAAAATGTTCAAACCCAGCTAACAGGGAACATTCCCAGAACGTTGGCCAATGTTCTCTAAAAATTCCTTCAAAGATATCAAATGTTCTTGAAGTAACGTTAGTAAAATGCATTTTTAACATTATATATAATATATCAAAAACGCTATTAAGTTGTTAATGCAACATTTTAAAACATTACAGAACGTAAACAGGTGTGATTAACGTTCTTCTAACGAAACATAAGCGTTAATGCAACGTCTAACTGAACGTTAATGGAAACGTTTTGGAAACGTCTTTGCAACCTAAAATTGTTAACAGAGAAGGCAGTTGTCTTTTGTGTGTGACATGGAAACATGCGACAATTATACTGCTTGAGAAAAATACTGACAGTGTTGTTTATTTAAATAAACTATTAACACACTGTTCTCCAAAATAATGTACGATTTTATATTAGCCACAGTACAGGATCTCATACATCAACAAGATAATAACTAACAGAAAATGTGTGTTAAAGTGGTAAAGAGCTGAATGACTCCACCCATCTGTGTCAGAATCAAGCAGCGTGACACACTTAGAGATTAGTGTTAATATTTGTTAATATCACTTTAATATTGGGTGTGGCGTCCAGGTAACACAAGCACAGGTAGGAAACCACACCTTTACTTTTCAGTTTATTACTCCCCATTAAAAAAATATAAAACATAAAATAAGCTTCTGCCTCTCTGTCGCTCTCACAGCATTCAAAAGAAACGAGGAGGATGTTTCACTGAGTGGCGCAGGAAAGACAGCCGCAGTTACAGAGACTGTCCACTAGATGTCAGTAAGTGTATAAAGAAGAATCTGTTAAACAGCGTCCTGCTGGACTTCTGTTGTTATAGTGCTTTTAATATCTGAGATCTTTTGACATGAGAGTTCATTGTACAATTTACAGATTCTGTAACTCAAAACATCCCCAGTCCAAAATTACAGCTTATTGAAAGTTGCAAAAATGGCCTAAAAACATTTTTAACGTTTAAATTACTTAATGGAAATGTTACTAAAACGTTCTTACAACCTAAAATTGTTAGGTGGGTTTGTGCTGTTTCTGATATTTGTTGAAATAAGATGATTATTTTAGATTGGTAATAATCTCTTAATTAAAATTCTCTTCAGGGTTTAAAAAGAATATTAATGGATGAGGGTTAATAAACACATCAGATAAACCCACAGGTCACATGATTTCTGTCAGATGCAAACACAAAATAAGTCCCTTTTACTTTCTGTGTTTATACAGTATGAATGTAAAGCAGGAGTTTATGATAAAAACACTTGAACTTGATCTGAAAGTGTAAAAATGTCTGAATATTATTTTTGTTTGTACTCTTACAAACACTTTTCCAAACTCTACAGCAGATGTTCTTAATGGTTGTTCTCCAGTATTATTACAACATTAAAAACATTAGATGTGAGCGGTTTGTAACTGTGTGTTGAGTCTCTTTTCTGATGGTCCAGCCCTTAAATGTACTAGCTTGCTTTTGTTGTTAATTTAACTTCTAAGGTTCTGTGTGTGTGAATCAGAGCCTTTGAAAAACATTTCCACCCAATAATACAAAAGAAGAAACGTGTGTTCAGCCAGCGGGAGTTATTCTCATTATCTGGGTGGATTAGAAATATAGACCAATAAAAGGCCATGTTTCAGTGTCAAAACCGGTTTAGGATTAGTAAATCCTAAACTAAACTAGAAAAGAAGAGTTTGTTCACAGGCAGATATCAATAAACAGACAGACAGACAGATAAATAGATAGATAGATAGATAGATAGATAGATAGATAGATAGATGGATTTAGTAGGTGGGTAGATATATTTATACAATAGCACTATATTATTATCAAGGTTTGAATGTTTATTATTATAGGAGGTATTTTAATATATTGATTTATATTCAAATATATCTGTGTTTTCTCGGTGTTTTCACCTCGTGGTTTTTCTCGTTCAGCTAAGCAGGTTTTTCTGGTTGAGGGTGGGGCGCAGTTTAGTGGGCGTGGCCGTGCGCACACCTCGAGACAGCGTGTGCCAGTGAACGTCATGCTCATGAATATTAACAACCTAACAAAACGTTCACAGTAAACGTTCACTGGCAAACGAAAATATATGAGTCAGGTACGCGATTGGTCGCTGCGTGAAGGAACGTCACCACGACTAAATTAATATTCATGAGCTACTTCCCAAAGTTCGTCCCTCGCCCCGCCTCCTTTATTTTGAAACAGCGCATCAGAAAGACGCGACGTGTCGTTCACAGCTGTGTGTTTATCTCATGGAGTAAAAGTCTCTCAATACAGGTAAAAACTCACGGTGTCTCATATACAATCATGTCTGAAACACACCTGCGCTCTGTTTACTTCCATAGACGATTTAGATCGATGTTAACACATTAAACGATGATTCTTATTGGAAACGTTAGGGAAACATTCTTACAACCTAAAATTGTTAGCTGGGTAACAGGTGCAGGTAGCACATTGCAGAACACTTGTGTAAAGTTTCATATTATTATTTGATATGTTTGGATTACACTTTATTTATATTTATAACATAAACAGCTCATGTATATATTTCAGACATAGTTAATTTATACTTGTACATAACTAACTATGCTTATATGCTTAAATAAGAGTCTGTAGATGAAAAGTGTGAATCAACATTTAATTTCTATTTTTAATAATAATTATGAATGATCTGTTATGATCTGTTAGCTGTATGTCTGCTAATGTTGTCAATGACAGTGTTGCTTGTCTTTTAAATCCACCTTCAGAAAAGCGTGACAGAAACTCAGGTAATAAATATGATTTAATGGGTGTGATGGACAAAGAGAGCTTGTGTGACTGACATGCACTGGGATGTTAAAGCCTCAGCATGCAAACGTGTGCAGAATTATTTGCATATCTTCCTAGTGAGCAGATGTTTCTGGTCTGAGCAGATGTGTTTGAGGTACATGATGCCAGTCTGTTTTCTCTCAAGATTGACACTTTATTGTAATAATACAAGATACCTTTTTAAAAGAGTTTGTCAGAAAAAGGATCTTGATGTACTATGTCCTCATGAGATGAGGGTTTTTGTTATGGATGCTTCTGAAGTATTGAGCTGTATCTGTAGACACACTGCTTTACTGGCGAATGATATAAACCAATAAGTGATCATCCAATAAGCTTGTTTACTTTTGAAGCCGTATGCCAGTCATGAGCTTTAAAAATGTATTTTGAGATGAGCACATTTTCTCACTCTAATGTACTGTTGCACTGGTTTGTTAGAGACAGATTCATTCCGGTCTGTGATGTAAAACACAAGAAATGTTTTTTCTTTACCCCCAGAGATTATTCACATTTGCCGAACTTTGTTTGGAGTCTGAGGCGAGTTGTGTCAAAAAAGCAGCGCTCAGAACACTTGTTTCTTCACTGTGAAATTTAAATACTGACAAGACATAGATGAGGTTTAATAGTAACTGACTGTGTTGGCAGGTGTAAACCAGCACTGATAACATCAGCTGAGACTGATGCTGGTCATTCATTGTGGGTCACGCTGGGTGTGTATAAACAGCCTGCAGTGAAATGTCTAGTCGCTTCTTGTTTGAGTAACTCTAGGTAGGCAGAAACTTAAAAATCTAGCCTAACCAGAGTAACGTGGCTTAGACAGCTCAACCAACTGGATTGGCTTTGGTATCTTTGCCAGAGTTTGCTGATTTGGTGTTTTAGCTGCTTGGAACTGGTTATCTTTCATTTAAGGTGTTAAAGCTAGCAAACCGAACCCTGACTAGCTAAACTCTACCACCACTCTGGTAGCTAAAGACATTAAAATAGGAGTTTTGTGAATCTTAGTCCACCTTTTTTAAATATATGCTAGTGCTTTAAACAAAAACATATTTACACATTGATTAAACAGACCACAACAAAATCACATCTTTACCTGACTGACAGCACAATATTGCTGTTGCTGCTGCTTTCTGTTGTTTGGTGGTTTTGGGTTAACTCTTGGACAAACCAAACACAAGCTCAGCATATGAGATTATTTTCACTCCTTACCCTGATTCACAACAGTAAGATTATAATAATGATTTATCATTTAAACTGTCAGCTCTGATTTCTCAAGAAATGTCAGTTTGGCTTCATTTGACTTCAGCATGTAATGAAAAGTATGTAAATAACCTGCAGTTTATATTTCAAACAGAGATGGCGACAGAGAGGCTCAGAATTACAGCTTTAGGTGTTTTAGTAACTTAATTTTATAGGTGCCACACAGAGCAGTAACTGTGATTGGTTAAGAACCGGATCAGTTCTGACTAATGATTCGGGCGGAGCTTGTTCATCTGGTCCTGTCAATCACAACACAGCCACTCCAGTGACGTTCTGACATTCCGACACCACCCAACTCTGTCTTTATTTCATTATATCTTTGTCTTACAACTTCAGTAACTTTACAGCCTGAGCAGAGGCACACGTGACTCTGTACGTGAATCTGTCAGATGGGTTTGATGGATTGACACACACAGGAATCTGACATTTAAAGGCACGGTTGGCATTTTTCCAGAAGCATTTTTTGTAATGCTGGTTGAAAGTCTCTTCACGTTCTGATAGAAATCATTAAGTAAAGTGGTCCAAATATATTATATAAATATTTATTTTTTGTGGAAGCCACAGTGCCATAAAATGTTACTTCATTCATTGCATCTGAATGCCTTTGATTTGTGTGTGAACACTTAGTTTCTGCTTGATGTGATACGGGAGAAGGTTAAAAAATGTAATGAAAGCAAGACATATGTTAAAACAGAAGATATTGATAATGTGATGAGCGTTCCTGACCTGCTGAACTTGTCTGTACTTGATATGTGAAACCGAGATGTTTAGTCCGTCTCAAATCATGTCTGTCTTTGAGTCTTGATAGTAAAACCTTGTTTTGCAAAACTCATGTACAAGATTTACGTTTGCTGGGTTTTGCTGTGGGACTGTAAATAAACTAGGCTGAACAAACATTCATTGATATTTTCAATCTCTTGTGAACATTTTTATAATATTTTAAATATGTTTATTCCTCTGAGGTCTCACAGGTGTGTTTCTCTTTTGTTTTTTCATACAGGTGTAGTGTGTTGCCATGGCTGCATGGGTGGAGGCGGCCACAAGGGATCTGAGCCAATCAGGGGCCCTCGTTAACCAAAGCAAACTGTCTGTCTCAGGCTCTGTGCTCTCCGGAGACACAGGGACGCCAGTGTTGGGCCCAAAACCCCATCTCATGCCCAAACCATTTGCCCTCCAAAGAAACGCAACGGTCCGTCCAATCAGGGCCCCGAAAACCAACACTGGCAAACAGTTTTCACGAGCTGTGTCTACTGATGCTCTTGACTCACTGAGTTCCAGAAAAGCAGCTTCAGAAGAGACTCATGTTGATAGTCCCAAAACATCAGGATCTTCAAAGCCAAACCTAAACGGCACCTCAAATGTGTCCAATAAAAGCACAGCTCCTAAACCCGCCCCACTCTTCCCAAAACCTACTGTAATACCTGAGCCCAAATCCCCTCTCTTTAGAAATCCAGACAAAACAGGTACTCATAATGGGACTGGTCTAAAAACACAGCCTGATGTCAGTTTGGACATGAAAACAGGTCAGCCCAGGAGCAGGGCATCATCTTTAGGTTCTCAGGACCAAAAGGTCCTCAAACAAAAGCCAGGAGGAGAAACCGGAACTGGTGAAGCTGATGCAGATGCGTCTTCACCGTGCTGGTCAGCTAGAAACCGTCTCTGTGTGGAGCTGACCTCCAGGTTCGAGTTGCCTTTAACACCAGAGAGAAATTCTGAAACCAGCAAGACAGAAAAACTTCTTCCTTCTCTGTCAGAGTCCAGGTCTTCAAAGCCACAGGTGGAGACAGGAGAGGCGGAGGACGAGGAGATCGGCGGAAGCAGCATTAAGAGAAGAATCAGTCTCCTGTTCGACCGTTCAGCTGCCTCACAACGCAAAGACACGCTCAACAGAAAAGACATCACACCTGCTGAAATATCTGCTGATATTAAACAGAGAATCAAGAATCTAAGCCTGGATACACACCAGCCCAGAACCGGTTTGCCATCCACTGGTGCCCTTAAAGGGTGAGTTCCCAAAAGTTCTCTAAAAGTTCTTTCAAAGATCTCTCAAAAAAACGCCCCTGCAGTCACATTAATAGAATGTTTTTCTAATGTTATATATTGTATATTAAAACCATTATTCTTACGTAGTTAGTGCAACATTTAAAAAATTTTACAGAATCTAAAAATGTTTGAATAATGTTCTTATAACATTCCTAATACTTTAAAATGTACAAATAATGCAGTTTGTGTTATATTTAATTGAGTATGTTTCTGGTCATAGTCTCCAAAGTGCAACATATTCCTCCTGTGAGAGTCATTATAAAACATTTCAAATTTGTATTTGCAGTCAACCATATGAGAAGACACAGAGCAACTCAGATGAGTCTTCATCCAGTGAGAGGTGCTTTGAAAAACCTGCACAGTCAACGACTGTCAGAAACAAACCAGTCCAAGAACCTGCTGACAAACCATCAGTTAGAAGAAATGTTCTTCCAGGTGATGCAGTTGAGAAGAACATACTGTTGGAAAACAAGAACTCCAGCCTTCACTCCGCAGGTGAGTCTGTTGCTTATGTAGAAGAAGAGGAAGATGATGAAGTTGAAGAGGACAAGGAGAACTATGTCACTGTGCCTGTGTACAGAAGGGTTAGAACAGGCAAAGATCTGGAGAGAAAGAGACCAGAAGAGGAAAACCAGAGGAAGGAAGTGCAGCTGGAGAAAGAAAGAAAAGAGCAGGAGATGGAAAAACAGTTGGAAGAGGAAAAGAAGTTGAGACAGGAAACTGAAAGACGGAAAGAGGAAGAAAGGAAACGTGCAGAGGAAGAGAGACGCTTAAAAGAGGGAGGAAAACAGGGAGAGGAAAAGCAAAGGCAACCAAAAGAACAGCGAAAGCAAGAGGAAGAAAGAAAGAAAAGAATAGAAGAAAGAAAACTAGAGGAGGAGAGAAAGAGAGAGGCTGAAAGGGAAAGACAACAAGAGCGGGAGAGATTAGCCCGAGAGAAACATATTGAAGAGCAGAAGAGGAGGATTGAAGAAAAAAGAGAGAAAGAGAGACAGAGAGAGGAGCAAAGACTGAGAGAGGAAAGAGAAAAGGAAAAACTCAGGAAAGAGAAAGAGATGGAAAAAGAGAGGCAAAGAATCGAAGTGGAGAGACATAGAGAGGAGCAGAGATTAATACAAGAGAGAGAAAAGGAGAGGCTAAAGAAAGATAGGGAAATGGAAGAAAAAAGACTAATAGAAGAGCAAAGGTTGAGACAAGAAAGAGAAAAAGAGGAGAGACTGAAGAAAGAGAGAGAAATGGAGGAGAAAAGACGCTTTGAAGAGGAGGAAAGATTGAGACAGAAAAGAGAAAAAGAGGAGAGACTCAGGAAAGAGAGAGAAATGGAAGAGAAAAGACTAATCGAAGAGCAAAGGTTGAGACAAGAAAGAGAAAAAGAGGAGAGACTGAAGAAAGAGAGAGAAGTGGAGGAGAAAAGACTCTTTGAAGAGGAGGAAAGATTGAGACAGAAGAGAGAAAAAGAGGAGAGACTCAGGAAAGAGAGAGAAATGGAGGAGAAAAGTCGCTTTGAAGAGGAGGAAAGATTGAGACAGAAAAGAGAAAAAGAGGAGAGACTCAGGAAAGAGAGAGAAATGACAGAGAAAAGACTAATTGAAGAGCAAATGTTGAGACAAGAAAGAGAAAAAGAGGAGAGACTGAAGAAAGAGAGAGAAATGGATGAGAAAAGACAATTTGAAGAGGAGGAAAGATTGAGACAGAAAAGAGAAAAAGAGGAGAGACTCAGGAAAGACAGAGAAATGGAAGAGAAAAAACTAATTGAAGAACAAATGTTGAGACAAGAAAGAGAAAAAGCAGAAAGACTGAAGAAAGAGAGAGAGATGGAAGAAAGAAGACGAATTGAAGAGGAGAAAATAAGACAGAAGAGAGAAAAAGAGGAGAAACTAAAAAAAGAAAGAGACATGGAAGAGAAACGATTAATTGAAGAAGAAAGATGGAGGCAAGAAAGAGAAAAGGAGAGACTTAGGAAAGAGAGAGAGATGAAGGAAAGAAGGCAGATTGAAGAGGAAGAAAGATGGAGGCAAGAAAGAGAAAAGGAGAGACTTAGGAAAGAGAGAGAGATGGAGGAAAGAAGGCAGATTGAAGAGGAAGAAAGATGGAGACAAGAAAGAGAAAAAGAGAGATTACAGATGGAGAATTTCAAAAGAGAGAGAATGAGAGAAGTGCCTGCGAGTTCTGATTTAATATCGTTTGATGCTGAGAAACCGGCTGTGAGTCTTGTGTCCATCAACCAAGCCACAGATGTCTCACCTGAGCTCAATGAAGTGATTTATGATGACTTCTCTGTGAAACCACGGAGATGGGGAACCGGGCCAAGGCGTTCCTCAACACCATCTCCATCTAGAGAACCTCTTATTGTTGACGCAATTCCTGACCGACTGAAATCAGGGTCCGCAGATCCTGAATCCCAAAGAGATCAGGTTTGCTTTTCTGTTTAGATGCTATCTGCATTTCAATGACAGTAAAGTTGACTCTAACCTGTTGTAAATGACATGATGGGAGTTTAACCTGAACCATTCAATCTACAGAAATCTTCTAATAAACCTGATGAAAACAGTTACCAACCACAGACTGCAGAGGAGACAGAGTCTGAACCAGAAGATTTCTTAGAGACAGAATTTTCTGCACCGAGACATGAGGTCACATCACAGGTGAGAGCAGGGCTGCTCCTAGTGTTGGTCCAAACATTTGTATGTGTTTCAGACCTTTAAATAAAGCAGAAAAATGACACCTAAATAAACCAGTAAACCATGAGAGGGTTCAAATAATACTGCACATATCTGAATTAAAATAAGTAATAATAATTAAAAAAAACGAGCAATTTAGCTACTTGGTACCTTAATATAGAATGTGTGGTCACAGGTATGATCAGCATTATCCAAACTGAACTATCCATTTCATAAAATAAGTTTGAAAACATTGTGTTACTAAAGAGACTCAGATCAGTGTCTCACAATCTCCTTATCTTACTCACAACAGAAATATTTTGAGCTGTCAGGTCTGATTTCTCTGGAAATGTCAGTTTGGCTTCATTTGGCTTTAAAATATGTAAAACAAAATGTAAAGTAACCTGCAGTTTTATGTTTTAAACAGAAATGGCCACAGAGAGGCAAAAGTTACAGATTGCAGCTTTAAACACAGTGTACATAGAGCAAAATGACATGATTGTGAGTGACAAAAGCAACCGAGCATGAGAACATGGCAAACACTGTGACTGAAAACATTCAGGTCTTTACACACAGTCTGTGCCCATAGAAAGCAACAATTACACCCATCATTCATAAAGTTCCTCACCTCCCACAATCTGTGCATTGTTGTTCATTAAATCTTTTACATCATCTGACTGTTGTGTTTAAAGCTGCAATGCAGGACTTGAACAAACAGTACATGACAGATCAGTGTTGATCTCTTTATCTTCCCCTGATTCACAACAGAAACTTTATAATAATCATTTATCATTTAAACTGTCAGCTCTGATTTCCTGGAAATGTCAGTTTGACTTCAACATACGTAATGAAAAGTATGTAAATAACCTGCAGTTTATGTTTCATACAGAGATGACAAAAGTTACGGATTGCAGTTAGAACACATTTTAACATGTTTAATCCTTTTGTCCTGTAGTAGACAGAAATAACAGTAGGACTAGCCTGGAGACTCCAGCACGTTCTTTGTTTCTATTGATCTTGTTGGAATGTCTCACTGGTGTCTTGTGATGAAATAGCGTGATATAACTACAGTGGATGTTGTCTTGTGATGAAATAGCGTGATATAACTACAGTGGATGTTGTTTTGTGATGAAATAGCGTGATATAACTACAGTGGATGTTGTTTTGTGATGAAATAGCGTGATATAACTACAGTGGATGTTGTTTTGTGTTGAAATAGCGTGATATAACTACAGTGGATGTTGTTTTGTGTTGGGTGTGTGCGCTCGTGGGTATAAGTGTGTATAGATACATGTTTCTTCTTAGATAACACTTGTTTTTGAGGCAGGGTTATGGCATTCTCAAACAACACCTACTGACTCACAGATTGTACAGTAAAGACATTACACAAGCAAAAGATTCAAATGTTGCTCTGAATTAGGGATGCACTGATTGTAAAGAAACCCTTCAGTGTGTGACTCTTGCATTGTTTATTGAATGAATTAAAGTGTGGAAAGATATTGTGTTCTGTTTCTGATCGGATGTACAGTCAGTCTAGTCAGCAGAATGTCATAGAGACGTGACATGAACTGACGCAGATGTACAGTACGTCATTCTGTAACGTTTTTAAAATGTTACACTAACACTTTAAAAATAATATTTTTGATATATGATGTAAAAAAGGTTTTACTAACATTACTGGAAGATTCAGACTCGGTATCAAAGCTGATCATGCAGAAGTAATGTGGAACACCAAACGTTTGCCTCATGTTTAAATAAGTTCGTACAGATACGTATGTGCTGCAGTTAAACCAGTAACTGTGAGCGAAACTTTATTTCCTGTGAAATGTTTTGAGGATATATTAAGGACACAGAGATGTTTTGTGCAGAGCTTCATGTAAATGATTTTCAAAGACCTGAAGCTCATGTTTTAAACATGTCGTGTTGTTCAGATACTTTCATATGCAAAGCAGAGTGACAAACCGTGTTTGCCTTCCTCAGATAAAGCAGCAGGTTAAACTCCCAGAACAGTGTGGAACAGAAATAAAGGTTCAATGCTAGTATAAATGTTCTGACTGTATTTGTAGGAGATCACCGAGTTCACTGAGTGCTTTCTAACAGATGTACGTAAAAGCACGACATCCCACCCTGAATGTTAATAGCCCATCTCTCATGATGTCATTCATGTCTGATGAATGACACGGAGTGAAAGTAACTTTAAGAGAAGATTTGAAGATGAAACATGGATGAACACTGAATGGATTTTGTTGGATGGTTGTTTATGAAGTAATCTGATTAGATCTGATTATTTTTCACACATAATCTCAAGCCCCGTGGAAAGATGTTTTTTCCGATGATTTGAATCATAATTATAAAAGCGCTGCATTATGTTTTTTAAACAGGTACTGGTTTGAGGTACATACCCAGCCAGCAGGGGTCAGTGGTGTTTCATGATTATACTGTACTTACATTAAATTGGGGTTACTGTATTTACAGTATGTAATCTCATAAACGTTCCTACCCATATTGTAATATTTGTTTTAAACAGAAATAATATTTAGTAATATTTAGATATGTGATTTTATTTGGATTGTTCATGCAACACGTGCTGAAATTCAACATAAAAACTCAAATTATGATTCTTTTTTAACAGATCATATATATCTACAGTATATATATGTATGTATGTAGTCAAACAAATACAGGTTTCTCATTCAGCTACAGTTTGCATAGGAGGGTTTAAGGTTCTCTTCCAAACTTTACTAGCACATATTTACAACTCACAATGAGTCTCACATAAAACTCCTTCCTGCTTCCTAACAGTTGCAAATGTTATGCAATTATGTTATGCAAAATATCTGTTTGCAAATGCAAACCGATATTACAGAGACGAACATAATCCTAGAGCTTGTGTTGTGTGTGTGTGTCTCTCTCTCTCTCTCTGTGTTGGTTGTTGTCACTCATTTGAGGGCTGTGTCTGTTTCCGGTACCTGTTCATACCTGCAGCGTGTCAGAGGTGTAACCGTTTTCTACATTTGTGTTTGAGTTGTGTTTCTACCTTTCTGATCAAGAAGAGGCGATTTTGCAACAGAAAGAAGAACAGATTGACGCGTTCTAATGAGTGTCTTAATAGGATTGTATAAAACCGGGTAAAAGTGCAAGAAAAGCTGGACAGCTGAAGGACTTTCTGTGTTTGCACAAGTTTCTTAGACCCTCAGCAATCTTGTGCCGATGAACGTTTGGCTGTCAGCATCAAGTCTGGTCCAGTTTCCAGCATATTGTGACAAGAACCGCTCGCTTAGACAGGAGACGTCTACAGAGTGAGGTGCTTTTACAAGCACAGAATACAGACGTTTGTGTTAAACCTACAAAGATGCCGGTACAGGTTGTTTTGAAATAGACTTGGCTAGAAAGCTGCTAAGACCTCAAATCTGAACTAGAGACCCAATTTGAAGCTGTAAATCACTTCTGTTCTTCAGAAAAACTGGTTTTGTCGGTTTGGGGGGGACAGAAGATGCAGAATCTGGGTAACAAACTGTCTGAGGTGCAGACGCAGGTGTCGGGATGGGTTGGAAACATGCGTCGCTCTTTACAAGAGGCGGTGGAGTTTGTGTCAGGGACTCTGGAGCGCGAGGAAGATGAAGACAGGCCCAGAACGTTTCAGAGGGCCATCTCACCGCTGAGAAGTTTCGCCTCTCGTGGTCGACAGTCTCTGAGGATTCTGTCTCAGCAGAGTCGACAGCGATTTTCCCTGCGCAGACGCCCGGTTACGTCAAACTCTAATAGTGTAAGACTTGTGTTGTACTCTCTCTCAACTGCTGTTCTCATAACAAATGTCTCTGTTCTTTAAAACAGAGCTCAGATGCTGCCCAGGAACATGCAAAATTATTACCATGATACGCTAAATAGAAAAATAGACTTTTTATTGTCTTTATAGTGTTTGATTTAGAATTATCTTTAAAATATTTTGACATTTTGAGTTTTTTAATGCTCTCTGTGTTTGCAAATGTTGCAAGTAAACATGTTTAATTTAGTTTGAATTAATTTTACTTTAGTTTGTGTGTTTTTTATGTGACTAGCTTTTATCGGAGGTCAAATTAGTTGACACAATTATATAAATACAGTTGTAATTGGACACAGTGCCTTTGTCAACAACCTAGGACACATTTTCTCCCTTTAAGTTACGCTTAAAAACGGTTCAGAAATTTGAAGTCGGGCCATATATGTTCATCTGAGAAATATTAGAAAAGTGTAGAAGTCAATGTGCAGCAAGTGTATTTAAAAGGGTTTGTAAATGTGAACACACTGTTATTGTCACTCCAGATTTCATTCAGCTACAGCATTTAGATCTGTCAGGTCTAACAAACAAACACAAAAACCTCATGAGTCTGAAATGCTGAGTCATTCTTTTTTGTTGAATAAGATTTGGAGTTTCAACATGTTTCAGTGTGTGAACATTTTCTCTGGGTTTGATGTTGAGGTTAAATAGTATCAACTGTTTTTAATTTACTGTGATCTTAGGATTTATTTGTCAGTTTGTGTCAGTGTAAACATAAGTCAGTGGTTCACGGGATGTAAGGTGTTCTCCAGTCGTTTTGTTTGGAATCTAGAGTTGTCTAGACTTGTTGAACACACAAATGTTCTCGTTCTGTTAACGTTGTATCTTCTGTGTGTAACACAAAACATTCTCCAGAAATATCATTAATTCACAGGAATCCCGGAATCACTTTCTCAGAAGTTTTGTAATCAGGATCTTATTAGATTTGGCATCAGACAGAATCTGTGGTAACCTCTAACCTCTGCTGTATGTTTTGGTGGAGATACGCAGGTCACGGATGGACGTGTGTGTGTGTGTGTACACGTTTACATGTACTGTATCTTTGTGAGGACGAGTGTGAGCAGAACAACAGCGTGAGGATGTAAAGCAAGGAACTCTTGGACAGTTCTCACTTTCTGACACAACTGGAGCTCAGCTGGTAGAAGATTGTGTTTGCAGCACAAAGGTTGTGGGTTTGATTCTCAGGGAACACACACTGATCACATGTACAACTTTAATGCACTGTGAGTCACTTTAGATAAAAGCATCTGACACGTGCATAAATGTAAATATATGTGTAATGTAAATGTATGTATTAGTGCACGAGAGACGTTTTGATGGTGTCTTGTAGTTCCGTCATAATTCATGCACTGAATCTCATGTGTAATTGCTGATCCTAGATCAGCAGGAGAGAAATCTTGTCCTCTCCCTGTTGGGTAATGAGACACATTAAAGCTGCACACTGACTGTGTTTTTATACACATCATTCTTTTTGGTTAAGCTCCAGTTAAACTTTTGTTCTGGTTTACATTCACTGTACAGTATAAGCAGCGGTTACCAGCAGTTATTTCTGTTGAATTCAGCAGCTGTCACTGGTGTAAGCCTGGATTCTGCTTTCTGTAAATAAATGTAAGACTGTAATGATGATAACAGATATCATTTCTCATCTTTATTCTTTAATGCTTCTAATCTTGCTTGACTTTTTACAATGTAATATATAACACATCTGTATAATATTAATGTAATATTAATATAATAAACAGTGGGTGCCCTTTAACAGTTATGATTGATTTAACCAGAAGTTCAACAAACAAGCAGAGCTTGTTTCAATAACACATCAGCTTCAGTCATTCAACAATGAAAGATTTCAGCATCAGACACTGTGTACTGCACCTTTAAGAACCTTCAGTTCTGAGAAATGAATGATAGGTGTGGTGGACAGAATCTAGAACAGACCTGTTTAATCAGAGTGTAAGAACTCTCTCTCTCTCTCTCTCTCTCTCTCTCTCTCTCTATCTCTCTCTCTATCATAGTCATTTATAGACAGATTGTTAAATATTGTTTATGTAGATGGTTTATATGGATTTACTGGTGGACTGATGGAGACTGTAGAGTGAAGTGTGTTTATAAGCTGCTCACAGAGTCACAGAGATCTTGTTTATGAGACTGTTTTGTTACCCGGCAACAACAATTGTACATGTCTGATCTGCAGTGTAAAATTCAAACTATCTGTTTTGTGTACGTAGGCAGGTATGATCGACAGCTTGTGTGTGTGTGTGTGTTTATGCGTGTGTGCTCCGGTGTGTGTGTATGTGTATAGTTTGGCTAAACTCTGCCAAATGTGTTTAATGAAACATGGGGTTAATGAGAACATTTGAAATGACACATTTTCTTGGAATCAAACCATTGCCTCATAACGTGTCCACACTAATACAGCTTTACAGGTGTCCCCACAAGTAACACCAGTAAACTTTGACCTTGTCATCAATCTGGTATCTGTGAGCTCATCAGCTCATGAAAACGTGCTTGAGCTGATCTGCATGTTTATGCAGCCATTTCCATTCAGTTGCTTCTGATCTTTGTCACAGTGTTTATTTGGTCATATTGTTTTCCATCAGCGTATGTGTAGTTTAAAGATAAACACATTAACGCATGAAATAATGGAGTTGATATTGAAATCTTTGATTGAGGATTTGGTGTCTTGATAATTCTGAGCAGATTGTTAGAATGTTCTGGAACTCCAGTGGAGAAACATCAAACACTTCATTTGCTCTCTGTTGAATTTATTGTTGTCTGAAAGAAACAGATTTTTACAGAGTTTCACTTTCTCACTGTCACAGGATTCAAAAGTACATTTTCCAAGTACAATTTTATTTTTACTATGTTTATATTTTTACCGTTACATTTTTTTTTACAAACATAACTACGTTTTTAACTTTGAGAATTTTTACAGAATGTTAGTCAACGTTCTGAGTGTGTTGCTGATGTTTTGCTGAGGACCACTAACATGATGTGGTAACCAGCTCAGCTCTGCTGTTCTTTCATCAGGGTCTGTATCATTAAAAACATCTGCATGTGTTTTGCTGTGTTGCTCAGTTGAAGGACTGCACTGAACTGGAAGACGATGAGCAGAATACAGACGCTGTAACCACGGAAACCGACAGCCCGACTGACATCAGTGACACAGTTGATGGGTAAGAAATATCTTCACTGTACAGTAAACATCGTCACTATAACTATCTCCAAAACTACAGACGTTTCTCAAATACTACATTAGAATTAACAAGCAAATCTTTTTCACTGGAAAGCTGTGTAGTTGGAATCTGTAGAATGTGTTTCTCCAGCTATAGTGAGGATTAGAATTAGGTGGCTTTACAGATAGAACCCAATCAGATAGCAGCCTCCCCAGTGTATGAACCAATCAGATAGCAGCCTCCCCAGTGTATGAACCAATCAGATAGCAGCCTCCCCAGTGTATGAACCAATCAGATAGCAGGGGTGTCATTTTCAGTAAAACACCAGTTTGAGTTTTGTGTTAAATTGTTAGACGTTAGATTTGCTCAGACTGCCTCCTAGTGCTCATGAAGAGTATAAAACGTGGGATGTGGGAATTGTATTGGCTTCCATTGACAGTGTGTGTTTTTCTCCTCAGTCATGGTGCAGAAAACAAGGTCAGTCAGTTTCTGCAGAGACTGAAACAGAGAAAAGCATCGATTGATTCGGACACAGTCGGTGTTCAGCAGGAGTCACAGCTGTTTCCTGAGGTGACTTTCAGTTTTACAACAAACACAATCTCACACACATACAAATAAAACATTTGCTCTGTTTTTACCTGTATGATCTTAAAATGTTCCAGAGAGCATCTGGTGTGATTCAATAAAAACAGTGAGTCTGCTCTTAAATGAGTGTAACGGAACTAATGTTTTTTATGTTACATGTCATATCAAAAACATTATTCTTAAGTTGTTAGTGGAGCGTTTTAAAAACGTTACAGAATTTGAAAAAGTTTGAATACATATACATTGTATATAATACAAGACAATATAAAGTGTGTGTGTGTGTGTGTGTGTGTGTGTGTGTGTGTGTGTGTGTGTGTAGTCATCAGCTCCTCTTCTGGACTCCAGTGTGTTCAGATCAAAGGCTGATCTGGGGAAGAAAAGAACCATCAAGCGTTCGCGACCGTCCCGTGCGGTTCGGCAGCGAGCAGCTCTGCCCGCCCTCACAGAGGCATCAAACCCAGACTGGAGGTTCTGTGACTCCACGGGTGAGGATGTTTTATTGTGTTAAATTTCTGTATGTGTGTGATCCTGTTTTCATTTATGTTCAGTCCTAATCCTGATTTACTTCAGTGCTCCTGAATCCACTTCATTTACTGTTCTGAAAGCATTCACATTTATTCATTTATTCTGGCTGTGATTGGTTGATCTTATTTGTGCCATACACAAATCAAACACAAACTCTTTAAAAACAAAACGTTACATCTGCTGTTTAAATCAGAACTGTTGTGTGTCAACTGCAATGTTTGATCATAAACATGATGTATGACAATTTCTCACAGATGCTCAAGCTCAGTGTTCAAACGGACAGAACTCGGAATCAGAGGAGGAGCCATCCAGAGATGCCACGCCCACTCCCGCCTCCAGCCAGCCTAACAGAGTTCCTGTGTTTCCTGGAATGGACCAATCAGCTCTCATGGTAAAGCATGACATTAGCTTAAACACTTTCTGTTGAAAACATCAGTATTTCTGGCATTGGTCATGTTTTGAATGCTGATGTTTTCATCAGGCAACTTAATACTAAAAGAGTTTTAAGTCTCATCATTTTTACTTTACTGCTCACTCTTTATATAAACAACTTCAAATCAGCCCAGTGTGACATGGGGTGCTGTCGGGTCGTAGACATCTGCAGTGTGATATGATTCATATGAAATAGTTTTGAACAGTGTTATGTTAGTTATTTTATAATCATTATGCAGCATATATATAATATACACAATAATATGATATACATATAACATATATCTGTACTTTTACGTATGTTGTCATCCAGCAGACGGTTACAGGGCCTGAGATACAAACCTTCATTCATTCATATGAATTCAAACCTCAAATATTGATGTTGATTTGAAAAAATCACGGACAGATTTTAAAGCTGATGGCACTGGTTAAGTACCGCAGATGAGTTATACCAGCACTAACCAGCATAAATCATCCGGGTTTAGCATGGAGATTCATGTTGGTGTAATGCTGATGTTGTTGTCTGACAGGCACAGCTGAGGAGAAGAAGTGTAATCGTGGAAGCAAACGCTACATCAGAAGAACCAACATCACCCGTCTCTGCTCGCTCTCCCCGCACGCCCACCATGTCGCTCGGCCCCAGAGTTCTGCCCCCTGTGAACCGCAGGAACAGTGAGTAAGTGAAGATCTTAAAGTCTACAGGAAACCATAACTAGCATCACCATTGTTACTCAACTGATGAAGATGAATGAAATACATCCCATAGACTTACAGTGAAGGAGTGTGTGTGTTCATCTATAATAATTCGTTTATGATCAGTCAGTGTGTGGATGTATAATGTATGGTGTAATGAAACTGAAGTGTGTGGTTCACAGCACCTGCTCCTCACCCTCCTGGCTGCTTGAGCTCAAATCCAAGAAGCGTTTGAGTCAACCTGAGAGTGACGTGTGAAGCAGGCGACATCAGGTGAGCGGTCCCTCAATTCTCAAATACAAGCAGCTACATACCAACAACTTATAATAATGTATCTATAAAGAAAGAACTCATCTTAAAATGAAAAGCTCTCATCATTTTCTCACCCTCATGCTAGATGTTTAGCCAATCAGAATCGGTTGAGTTAGATAGTTTTGCGAAAAACATTTATTTAATGTTTTAGATTAAAAAGTCAGTTTCTTCACATGCTGTGCCGTTCTTCCCCAGTAGAGGGTGACAAAACCACATTGTATTAAACCACTTCCTCTTACGTCACATAGAAGAAGAGATTTAAACTCACATCTCGAGGCCAGAATCTTATGAACCATAAACAACCAGCTATAAATCACTTCTAGCTCTCTGTAAATATTTCAGAAGCAAATCTACAATCAGATCATCTTTTCTCCTGGAGAGATTTAACTGCATGTCTCTCTCTTACAGTTTTAAGGTTGAATCCAGCTGTTGTACTTTCCATGACTGATGCAGAGAGAAAGAGACGCTCTACCTATCTCACTGTGTGATGTCATGAAGCTGTCAAAGGAACCGTGTCTGGTTCCTGTTCCTACTCTGAGTGTCAGGAGTGTGTGTTACATCCTCAACTCACAGACTTTACACACATCCCAGCTAACAATTTTTACGATAGTTTTATTAACGTTTCCATTAAGTAACAAAACATTAAAAATGTTATTTTGACAGTTCTCAATGCTCAAAACGTCCATTTTTGTCAACATTTTGTAATGTTATCACTTGGTTATAAGAACATTATTCAAACATTTACATTTTGTAATGTTTTTAAAACTTTCCGCTAACAACTTCAGAATAACATTTTTGATATATCATATGTAACATAAAAATATTCTACTAATATTACTGCAAGAACATTTTTTGGTAACTTTGAGAGCACTTTTAGAGAACGTATGTTCTGAGAACGCTCCCTGTTAGCTGGGCTCAATTTAGGATTAGCTTCCATTTACAGTTTGGTTATGTTGTTTAATCTGGAATGTGTTTCAGTTACAGTCACATTGATTTAATGTAGCAGGTATTTTATCCAGGTGAGGATGCAACACAAGTGAACTGATACAGTCTGAGTAGGAACCAAAAGTTCCCCAAAGTTCTTCTGTTTATCTGAGCTCAAGCTGATCTCAGTACAGCCCAGAGTTACAATGCACTTTAAATAAGTCAAACCACTGGGAGAAATGCCTTCAGATGAGACTTGATTTGTGAATCTCTGTATATAAACCACAGTGAGTCTGATGTTAAGATATTTCTTATTTCTGTATCAATCATTATTTTCCATGATTGATACATTATGTGCCGTCACTTCAGGACCATTTTTAAACAGGGAACAAAACAATATAAAATAAAATACAGCTGACAGTCATTTAAATGAACCATTTCTGTTATATTATTAATTTTGACAAATGGAGCAAACTCATGAATCATGAATCTCTTCTGGTCTGGTTATGTTGTTGTTGTTGTTGTTTATTTGTTTTATCTTGTCTTTCATGTCCCGTCAATCAAGACACATAAGAGCAAAACAAAGTTGCAATTCTGTATATTAAGATGTTTCTTGTAGTGTTTGTTTTCAGCCTTTAGCTGTAAATCCTCATTTCAGGATAAAGTTTATCTGTTTACTGCTGGGAAGTGGGAATCGTGTTTTGTACAAATGATGAATTATGGTTATGGATCTTTATTAAATATGTTTTAAAGAGACATGTTTTTTTGTGGGCAGATATGTTCAGTCACGTATTTGCTCTGGGATTAAAATCCAAAAAGAATTGAAAATTCTAAGAAACAGATTATAAATCTTGGACGGGTGAAGATTTATAGATTTATTAACGGAAACATCTTATAAACACTTCAAATAAATGTTAATTGTTAAACAGTGTTTTAGCAACAAGACACATATCAGAAGAGTTAGAATACTACTGTAATAATAAAAAAAAATTCTGCTGTTAATTTAAATTCATTTGAATTAATTACATACTGTTTTATTTGCATTCAATAAGCATCAACAGTCAAATTCAAGAAAAAAATATTGTTGTAAAAACATTCTGTTCTGAAGTTCATTATTGATCTTCATAAACTCTGCATCAGTTTATTAACTGAGAAAAAGAATTCTAAACAAAAATTCTATTTCAGTTGCCTATAAAAACTAAGTTCCACTCCTGATCTTTAAAATCCTTAAATTAAACATGAGTCAAATAACTGGAGGTTAAGTCACAAAGAATGAGACAGAGAGAGGGAGGTGGGTGAGCAGGGTTGAGAGAGAGAGAACATGAGTGAGCAGGGTTGAGAGAGAGAGAGAACATGAGTGAGCAGGGTTGAGAGAGAGAGAACATGAGTGAGCAGGGTTGAGAGAGAGAGAACATGAGTGAGCAGGGTTGAGAGAGAGAGAACATGAGTGAGCAGGGTTGATGACAGCAGCTGATCCTCTCAGAATCCTCTTGGCTTATGCCGGCTGGTGCCACTGTACCCACACTGGCAGCAGAGCCGCCCGGAGGCTGCGGGCAACAGCTGCCAACTCACGGCCTATTGAGATGCAGTCTGACGGACACAAATCCAAACGACAGACTTGCTGCATCATCAGCAATCATCGCCCAACCCATTTCTGCTGCTGTGGACAGAATTAAACCATAAATACCCCCCAGATCCCTCCAGCCGCCCGACACACCCACATCTCTACACACTCCTCTTCATCTCCACACACTCCTCTCCATCTCCACACACTCCTCTCCATCTCCACACACTCCTCTCCATCTCCACACACTCCTCTTCATCTCCACACACTCGCTGAGGGAGAGTGGAGGGTGACAACTGCTGAGGTGACGGACAGGAGAAACAGGTAAATACAAATATCTGCTTGTCTTTCATTTTATCTCTCCTTCTGCTCTCCTTTTTTATCCTTCACATGCATCTTGTGTTTGTCCGGGAGAGCAGGAGGTTTTTAGGTGGCCTGTATATATATTCAGACTGCACAAATGCTTGTTCTCTTCATCAGCGTTTCTGTGTGTTGTTTTCCTGTTCAGTGTTCAATCACCTGTATCAATTATTTTCTGAGCAACATCTCTGGAATGAACAATATCCATGTGAAGTCAAGGTTGCACTGAGATCTTTTCTGAGAAATATTTTTATTAGAGTAAAACGTGTCAATTTGCCCCAGTCTGATCTATATTGGCAGATTTTAGGATCTGTCCATGTTTATTGTTTAAAGATACATAATGTTATTTTTAAGTTGTTAGTGGAATATTTTTGAACATTACAGAAAAATGTTTAAAAAACGTTCCTACAACCAAGAAATAATGTTAATACAGCGTTTATAAAAACTGGGGGGTTTTGAACGTTCCTAGAACTTTCAAATAACACTTATTGAAAGCATTATAGAAACATTTTGCATTTATTCTAAAATTGTTAGCTGAGCAGTTTATACAGACAGTATATTTATTGTTTTATCATTTTGTCTCAGGCGTGTGTGTGTGACAGGCAGAGATGTCAGATCAGCAGGTCGCTGGGAAGAGCCAGGGAGGAGCTGGAGCAATTTACAAGGTCCAGATAACCTCAGTTATACAGTTTCTATTCACAGACAAAAGTCCAGAGGAAAACTGTGTCAAGTTGCTGATTTTACAGCTTGTGTAACATAATTGACTTGTTTCATTTAAGTATCTTCGTTTCAGATGTTTCTCCTAAAATACAAAAATACAGTCCGTGTCTAAATGTCAGTTGATGTCTAAAAAAACTACATTTTGAAACGTTCTCTGAAACGTTTTTAGAGGTTAGATTTAATGTGTGTTGAACAGGTGTCACTTTATGAATTCGAGAACTTCCGTGGAAAGAAGGTGGAGCTGTCAGGAGAATGTAAAGACCTGATTGAGAAGGACCTGGAAAAAGTTGGATCGATTGTGGTTGAGTCTGGACCGTGAGCATGTTTCTTTCTTTGCTGTATAACCTCATCATTGTGCCTCTGTTCTCACCCCCAAACCTCTCCAGCTCTTAAAGGAAAAGTTAAATAAAATTCTGTCTTTATTTGCTTATCCTAATTTCACTTTAACTTGTATGATGTTATCTCTCCACCAGCCACCAACAGAAACTTTTTTAATGCAGTTTAATATGCAAATGATGCGCATTAAGACATGAACACAATTCAGTTATTGATCAAGAACATGACAGATCAGTGTTCAACACAATCTCTTTATCTTCCCCTGATTCACAACAGTTTGGCATAATTTGACTTCAACATACATAAAGAAAAGTATGTAAAGTAACCTGCAATTGTATGTTTTAAACATTGTTTCTTCAAAACACTTAGGGAATAATTTTAAATGTCTCATCTTTAGGTAAACTACTTTTTTACCCTAAACGATCATTCATGTTTCACTCATGTAATTAGACTGTGTGTTTATTTATGGATATCGAACACAGTTGGGTCGCCTTTGAGCAGAAGGGCTTTGCAGGAGAGCAGTTTGTTTTGGAGAAAGGAGAATACCCTCGCTGGACCTCCTGGACCAACAGTCAGAACAGCTACTGTCTCCTGTCCATCAGACCCCTCAAAGTGGTTAGAGAAACATTTAGAATAGAAGATGTTTGAAAAGACCCGCCCTGTCGTCATATCACTGAGTCTGGTTTTAATGTCTCCTGTCAGGACAGTTCGGATCACAAGCTTCATCTGTTTGAGAACTGCAGCTTTGCTGGGAGAAAGATGGAGATTGTGGATGATGACATTCCCAGCCTGTGGGTTCACGGTTTTCAGGACCGTGTGGCCAGTGCAAAGGCTGTCAGTGGAACGTGAGATAGATGAATTCTCTTCCTAAAGCCATTGTTGTAACCCAGCTAACATTAGCCAACAGTAAAATGTTAGCCAACTTTCTCTTAAAGGTCTCTCAAAGTTATCAAAAAGCTCTTGTGTTACTAGATTTACTAGAACTTTTTTAATGTTATACATCATATATATAAAAATGCCATTGTTGTAACCACACTAACAGGGAACACTTTGAGAACATTGGCTAAACCCTAATGTACTGTTCTGATCTTATGTTATGTAAATACATATTAGCATTTGCACCTTTGTATATTATGTATATATATATATATTTTCCTTACCTTCTTATATTATTTTACATTCTTTTCTTTCTCTATTTTTGTCTTATGTGTATACTGTGTGTTTAAAAGCTTCTGTAACCAAGACAATTTCCTTGTGCGAATAAAGCGCATTCTGATTCTGATCTACTGTTTCAGGTGGGTTGGCTACATGTACCCTGGCTACCGCGGGCGTCAGTTTGTGTTTGAACATGGCGACTTTAAACACTGGAATGACTGGGGGGCCACAGAACCGCAGCTGCAGTCCGTCCGACGTGTGCGTGACATGCAGTGGCACAAACGAGGCTGTTTCAGCATTCCTGACCCAGCTCCCAAACCCAATCCCAACCCAAACCCCAACCCAACACCCGCCCCGCCTGCGCCGGCCGTCAGCAGCTGAAGGAGGGCGGCTGGGTGACCCTGCCGCTGGTGACCTCTGACCTGTGCCCGCTCAGAGGGCCACGAAGAAAACTACAGCAAAAAGTGACTGCCTCACCTCTCGTGTGTCTATCATTGAAAATAAAGGCTTCGGCCCGATGGTTTGATCTTAACTCAAGACTGGTGTCTCTGTTTTCACTGTGATAGATTTTATAAAGGAAAAGGTTTTTTTCTAGATTAATAATTAACTCAAAACAGTACAGGGAACAGTACACCCAAAAATAGAACTAATGTCACCATTTACTCATACCGTGTCATTTCAGTCCAGTGTAAATGTTTCTTCTTTAACTAACAATTTTAGATTCTAAGAATGTTTTCCAGATGTTTCCTTTAAGTAACAGAAATGTTATTTTCAATGTTTTAGGAATGTTAAAAACGGACAGTTTTTTAGACATTGTATTATTGTAAAAATTATTACTTGGTTATGTGAATGTTCAAACATTTTTAAGTTCTGTAACATTTTAAAACAGTCCACTTCAGAAAAAGGGTTTTGAAATATATATTTTATATAATGTTAAAAAACTTTTACTACCATTGCAGAATGTTCCTGATGACTATAAAAGAACTTTTACAAAACGTTAGTCAACCTTCTAAGAATTCCCTATTGGTTTTGATATATCCAAGACTGAATATATTAATGGCAACACAAAATGACTTTATTTGCTTAAAGTTCCTGGTTGCAACTAATCTTTGATCAAAATATTTGAACTTAATTCCTTAAAAAACTCATGCCTTGCCTTAGACTCACATTAGGATGTAAAATGGATTGTGAAGTCTGACTTTAAGTTGTGTGTTTATACAGTCGCTTAAATGTTTCTGATGCCATTGGTATCTATGTCTACTAAATAGTGTTTTTATTGTAATTGAAAAATGCCAGTAGTTTTATGAGGGTTTAGGGGAAATGGATAGAACATTTGATTAGCTTAATATAAAAATATAATGCTTATGCAAAGTCCCTCTAAACCACATATGCAAGTATGAGTGTGTGTATTTGCTGCCTGGCTTTCTGTTCTTTTATTCAACCCCTTTTTTTTGACATCTCTTTGTAAGTTGTTCAGTTTTGGCAGGAGTTTAGCTGAGTCATGTGAACAGAAAACAAAGTGGAGCAATTCTGAAAAATGACAGCTAATGAAATAGCTCCAGCCTGATGTGGCCAGCCCAGGGTTTAGCTGCTGTGCTTTTGAAGACTGATGGCAAACGTAACATGCCTGTATTAACTGCCTCTCTGTGTCATACCTACACAAATGTTTGGAGACAGCGCGGTCCACCGAGCCAGGCCGGGCTTTCTCTCTCCCCAGAACATGAATACAAAATTATAACACTAAATTGTGGAAGTAAATTGTGTAATTTAAACTTCTGTATTTTGTGGTCCAGACATTTTGCAAGGTATTTGTGTCATAAATGTTTGTGCAGCAGACATGTTGATAACATCTCAAATGTTTTGCAGATTCAGTAAATATATTAGAAAATGAAATGAAAATGGTTGAAATGAAAATGAAAAGGTTTTGGTTTGTGTACAACCCAGTGAACAGGAAACTCAGGAATTCTCAGAACATGGCTAATATTCTCTAAAAGTTCTCTCAAAGTTATTAAAAACCATTCTAGCAGTAACATTAATAGAATGTTTTAAATGTTTTATATATAATATATATAAAAAACATTAAGTTGTTGGCAGAACATTTTATAAGCGTTTAAATAGAATTTAAAGAAATGTTTAAATAGTGTTTGTATTACCAAGCAATGTTTGTCTCTTGATCGAACGGCAGTTGTTTAGAAATTAGACTTGTCACCCACATTAAGAAAATAATAATTGAATGTTTCAAACAGAGATGATGGCAGAGAGACAAAAGTTACAAATTGCACCTTAAAAAATACAAACTAATTTTGTAAATACTATGAATAATTATTCATTCCAATAAGTAGTAAATCTCGCTGTGGGTGTTGAAGTGTGCTTGCTGTGGGGTCAAGAATAGAGACCAGATGACTTTATGATTAACCAGCTGCTTACATTACTAGCATTACTAGCATGACTAGCAGGGTTCTGCTGAAGCGTCGTGGCTGCCACTCAAAGAACGTGTGAATTTAAAGTGTGTTCAGTAGAGACCCAGAGTCACAAGCTTTCAGCAGCCTGTTGGGACACCTGAGTATCTAATGACTGCCAACAGCTCCACGCAATGGGCCACACACACACACACACTCAAACACACACACACACACACTCAAACACACACACTCAAACACACACACACACACACACACACACACACACACACACACTCAAACACACACACACACTCAAACACAGACTCAAACACACACACACACTCAAACACACACACACACACAGTGCACGGCAGAATGCATAACAACATGATGACGTGTTGTCGGGCTGTGATGGCGTCATCAGTGAAGCGCTCAGCCTGACGTGAGCAGCATGTGTAAGTTTTGACTGTGGGCTCTTACTGCTCTTCACATCAGAACTGAAGAACTGAGAACTGCACTTGTAGTTCCTGATCATTTTGTGACATGGACATGTTTTCAACAGCTGGATTTTATGAGATTCACCTTAGTGTATAAAGACTATAGGCGGTGTATTATAGTATTGTGAAAGTATTATAAAAATGTACAAATAATAATTTATTTACATATATTTATTAATAAGCTATAATGTATTATTAATAAATACAAAGTATTATAAAGCTTATTATAAAGATACTAAAGCAATGTATTATATGATATACAAAGAAAAAAAGAAAACAAATATATTTGTATTATTTGTACTAACTAGTTTTATTATTATTATCAAATTCTCTCATCAGCAGTTCAGAGCGCAGTGACGCGTGTGCTCGAGCCCAGACGTGCCCGCGCGCCCGTGCACGCGAGCTGAAAACTTCTCCGCGTGCAGTTGCGGAGCGCAGACGGGACGCGGCGGCGCGGCGCGGCGGATGACGGGCTGCAGCTCCGGATTAAAAGCAGAAACATGGAGGATCTGGGTGAGTGCGAGCCGCTCCGTTCACTTTATCACAGAAGAAGTTTGTAGCGACGCGTGACGCGTGAGGTGAACGCTGCCGCGTCAGCGCGCTCGTGTTTATGCCGGAGAGACTGCGGTAACATGCGCTGAGAAACTGACGCTCGGGCCTCCGCGCGTCTCTTGAAAGCGTTTGTAACGCGTTATTTAGCTGCTGCTGCTGTGCTGAGGTTTAATGTGTCAGCAGAAGTGAGTTCAGCTGCTGTTAAATCTGCGTGTGTTTCTTCTGTGAGATATTACTGCACTCACAACTGCACAAGTCTCACATCACAACAGTGTGTCAACATTTCAACAAATACTGAGCGCACACACACACACTCACACACACTCACTAACACTCACTCTCACACACACTCACTCTCACACACACTCACACACACACTCACTCTCACACACACTCTCACACACACTCTCACA